>CM039523.1:13855276-13941242 GCA_022433055.1 Begonia peltatifolia
GAGAGAGAGAGAGAGAGAGAGAGAGAGAGAGAGAGAGAGAGAGAGAGGGAGATGAAAGCACTCAGAAAAGAAATGTCCTCTCTTCTAGGGTTTTTATTTTTTTAATTTAATTTGTAGATGGCTTTCATTATCACCCATTCTCCAAACAATTGTACACATAATTCATCATCCTTTTTTTCATAGTTATCCTCTTTGAAAGCAACCCTAGAACAGCCGGGCTTTGCAATTCACAGTTCATGTGGTCCTGTATAATTATGTCAGACTGAAGAGGTCTGGCTCAGCTAGAGAGAGAGAGAGAGAGAGAGAGAGATGGAGGAGAGGGTAGTTTTTGAGGGGTGGGGGGATGGCGTTGAAGAGCGGCATGTATAAATGGAAAGGAAATTGGGTGAAGAAAAAGAAAGACTGGTACGGTAAAGAGGTGGGCTTTGTTTCCATGGCAGATAGGACTATTTTGCCATTCATAGCGTTTGGTGATTGGCTAGGGTTTCAGAAAGTGTTTCTCATAGAGCTTGTTTGTCTAAGATAAAAAGCTAAACAGATAAGCACGCATGGAGGGAAGCCAACAACAACATTCTCTCAATCAACTTGATACCCACGAGCGAGATGGAGTTTCTCTTTATGATGAAAGTGACAGTGATGGTAAGAAAACCAGTCAAAGAAGCCATGGCTGGGCTTGCCTCTTTCTTTCTCTCTCTACCTCTCTCACTCATGGCAGGCCCCTCTCAGTCACAACGTGAAATAATTGTCCTTCACCAGCAGGGTTGGATAAGGCCACGTGGATATTCAATTAATTTTTTTCTTTCTCTTGTTTATCTTTAGAGACGTACACTTTCATAATCAAACTTGTCCTTCATCCGTTTATTAACTATGATTAGTTAAAAGTAATTAAAATACTAAAGAAAATTATCAATTTTAATCTTGTACATTTTATTTCAGGTAGACCCTTATACTAAAAAACCCAACAAACTGAATATTCTACTATTATTCTGTTATGGGTCTGAACCCTTTTAAAATTTTCGTTAAACGTCTATAGTTAGTGCACATGTAGAATCTAAATTTATTAAAAAAAACATATTTTATCATTTTCTTTCGTAATCTGTGCTTTGCTCAATCCTCCAGTCCTAAATCCTTAAATCTTCACCTTGCTTCCTCTTCGATTTTTCTAGAGTCTCCAGCCTGAAATCATGAGCTTCCTCCCTCTCTGAGTTTTTCAGAGTCTCCAGCCCAAAATCGTGAGCTTCCTCCCTCTTCGATTTTCCAGAGTCTCCAGCCCGTTAGCTTCCTCCCTGTCTCATCTCTTCTCTATAAGTCTCTTTTCTGGCTGTCTTCCGGTGCTTGCTTATGGAATTACAATAAGGGTTTTGTCTTTGCATGTTGAAGAAATCTGATCATACAAACCTACAATTTAAAAAATCAACACAGCTTACTGGGGGATTGAAATTTGTTTTTATAATATGTTCTCGCCTTGTTCTTTCTTCCCTCTTTCTTCTTTATCAATTTTTTGACTGAGTATAAAGAATTTTATGTCTCGGATTTAGTTAATATTTCCTAATCTCCATATACACAGTGATTGCAATGAGCTTAGACACAAACAGAGAAATAGACATCATTTTCTTTCAAGTTTGTCTATTTCTCTGCTTGTGTCTAATCTCATTGCAATAACTATGTAGATGAAGATTAGGAAATATTAACCCAATCCGAGACATAAAATTCTTTATACTCAGTCAAAAAATTGATAAAGAAGAAAGAGGGAAGAAAGAACAAGGCGAAAACATATTATAAAAACAAATTTCAATCCCCCAATAAGTTGTGTTTTTTCTTTTTAAATTGTAGGTTTATATGATCAGATTTCTTCAACATCGGAAGACAAAACCTTTATTTTAATTCCATAAGCAAGCACCGAAAGACAGCCGGAGAAGAGACTTACAGAGACGAGATGAGACAGGGAGGAAGCTGACGGGCTAGAGACTCTAGAAAATCGAAGAGGGAGGAAGCTCACGATTTCGGGCTGGAGACTCTGAAAAACTCAGAGAGGGAGGAAGCTCACGATTTTGGGTTGGAGACTCTGGAAAAATTGGAGAGAAAGCAAGGTGAAGATTTGGGAATTTAGCGCTGGAGAATTGAGCAGGGGAGAGATTACGAAGGAAAATGATAAAATGTGTTTTTTTAATAACTTTGGATTCTGCATGTGCACTAACTATAGGGGTTTAACAGAAATTTTAAAAAGGTTCAGACTGATAATAGAATAATAGTACAAGGTTTGATTTGTCGAGTTTTTCAGTACAAGAGTTTACCTGAAATAAAGTGTATAGTATAAGATTAAAATTGATAAGTTTCCAAATATTAAATTACTTACACCCATGAGCAATTATCACCAGAAGAAACATGTCAAAATGTAAGAGTAGATTGTTCGTATAGCATCACTCTTTCTTAAATTGTCCTCGTACTTATCAGCATCCGAACAAAGTATTGAGCTAAAGTAGCAATTGAGATTGTATTAATTGTATCAAAATCAAACTAGAAACGTGAGCAACGAGGATGAAAGGACTTCCGTGGAAGTCATTACAGCGGTCTTACAATAGTTGTGCAGGACTTAAAAACAATAAAAAAACTTAGACAAGTGGGGATGTTAATAATGTGCACATTTCTATAGTTCTCTAACTACCAAATAATCAATCAATGAACACATTTGACAATATGGTTGACATGCTTACACTAAACACAGAAGAACAAAAGTGATGAAAGAGATAGAATTAATAAAGAGTCTTTTGTTTTTTCCAAGGCCACACTTCCCATGAAACAGCTCTCAACTTTAAGCTGAAAAGATAGCTTCTTCTCGTCTCTGATGAGCTTTCCTTTCATCTTTTCTCCTCTCTTTCTTTGTTTTTAGAGTTGCTTTCAATTAATCATCCCAGTTTCAATTAAAGTTCTAATACTTTGATTTTTTCGTTCATGTCAATATGTTCACGCAAAAAAAATAAAGTATTTCGTTCTTTTTTAAAAACAATTAATTGGAAAAAGTAATTAGTTAAATTTATTAATTTTTGTTGTCATGTACGTGTTGAAGTGGACAAAGATAAGAACATGCGACGTTTGGGGTTGAATTTGTCCAAGAAAATCCAAACGAAATTGAAACTCTTGAGGAATTGAAATAAAAATTTGAAATTATGGCATACCATCTGTTTCACTCTTAGTGTTCTTTTGATTTTGGACTCTTTTACCATCTTCACTCAAAACTCCAGATCACACCCTCGTGGTTTTACAGGGTCAAGAATGTGCTGTCCTTCTCAGGCTCTCTAGTCCTTTGCTGAAAAGGGATGTGATTGTAGTGTCTCTCTCTCTCTCTCTCTCTCTCGGAGAGTAAGTTAAATGCACGTCCTAGAGATGGCTGAATTTCTCAATCACTGATATTTTCAACTTTTTAGAGAGAGAGAGAAAGGGAAGGATGTAAAGAAGGAGAGAGATTGTGAAGCTTGAGAAAGATTTTAATGAGTAAACTGGCTTCAGATTGTCCTTCTCAAGCTTCAAGTCTTTGTTCAGAGCTATCACCTTCTATGGCCAAGAACCCATCACCTTAGGGTTCTGTTGTCCACTGTAATTCTAGAGAGAGAGAGATAGAGAGAGAGAGATGTTACTCTCCAACAGCGTCAACAATGGCGACGACCCCATTTCTTCTGTTGACCTATCATTTCTTCAAAACCCTTTTGTCAACGAAGAAGATCATCTTCATCTCCCAATTTCTTTCTTTCACTTTCCCTCTCCCTTCGAAGAAAACGATGCTTTTCTCCCTCCGAACCAAGAACTCTTCCTCCGCCATCTTCAACAGTCTCTTCTCAAACCTTCTGAAACTCCGTCCATTCCCAAAAATCACAAAGCTGTTCAAACTACCCCGAAAGATCATCAGATCCCAAGAAGAAAATCTTCGAGAAAAGATCGACACAGCAAGATCAACACTCTTAAAGGACCGAGAGATCGCCGAATGAGACTTTCCCTCCAAGTTGCTCGTGACCTTTTTGGGCTTCAAGACATGCTAGGAGTCGATAAGGCCAGTAAAACTGTGGAGTGGCTGCTTATACAATCAAAGCCTGCAATCAAGAAGCTCGAGAGGGACCTCAACGGCGGCCAATCAAAGAGCCCATCTTCACTTTCCGAGAGCGAAGTTGTATCAGGAATCGATGAAGATCATTCAATCAAAGAGAATCAACCATTATTGAACAAAGAAAAGAAGCAGATTAGAATTAAACAGATTAGGAGCCTTTCATTTCATCCATCATCAAAGGAGTCTAGAGAGAAGGCTAGGGCGAGAGCAAGAGCTAGAACAGAGAAGAAGCAGAAAATCCGGAGTTCAATCGCGATCATTGATGATCACCCAGATCGCCATAACCAAAAATCGAGCGATGATCCCAGCAGAATCAGCTCTTCTTTGATTGGCTTTGAAACCAGGGAGAAATCTGGTGGCACACAAAGTAACATCGTTAACCCTTGTTTGGAGGTTCTTGCAGAGATTGATCAGCCAACCAGCTCTAACTTCATAGCCAGGAAAATAGATCAATTAGTTAATGATTCTTCCATGATAACAGACAATTGGAGCCCATCCTCCATTTTCTCTTCTCTGCACAGCACTGGATTTTCTCCCCAAGAGGTAAGTTCCAACAATAAAAGTCCTTTTTTTTTCTGAATTCTTACACAATTTTTATACTAATAAACGCCTTAATTTCTGAAAAAACAAAAATGAATATTAAGTGGATAACGTCAAAGATTAACTTAAACAACTTTGTAGCACACACTATCAAGTACCAACTTAGAAGAAATGATGCATCAATTACTGATAAGCAAGTGATATGTAACTATAGTTGGGATTCTGTGGAGGCTGTGGACTGTGGTGAGGAAATCGGAAGAGCAAAGATGAAGAAGAAGAATGGAAAAGAAGAAGGAATGGCGACAAAGAAAGAAAGAGAGTTATATGAATTCTTTTGTATTGATCCTTGTGAGACAAAACGTATACATGTATATGCAGGAAAATAATGATGAGCGAGGGAAAGAGTAGAACTCTTTTAAACTAAACTAATCACTAAGTGGATAGTATAAGAATATTATTCTAACAGTACTCTAATATCCCCCTTCAAGATCAAGGCTCTAGGCCGAAGATCTTGGATGCAAACGTGGTGAACATAGATGTAAGAAGAGGCTTCGTAAGAGCATCGGCGAGTTGATTTTTTGAGGAAGTAAAACGAACAGATAACTCCTTGTTAAGAACCTTTTCCGTAACAAAGTAAAGGTCGATCTCAACGTGTTTGGATTTGGAATGAAGAACTGGATTGGAGGCAAGGTACGTGGCACTCACGTTATCATACAGAATGAGGGGTACTTTAGTGGACCCAATTCCTAACTCCTTTAGCAAAGACTATAGCCAAAGAATTTCTGTTGCGCCATTAGCTACACTTCAATATTCGAATTCTGTGCTAGATCGAGCGACTTTTTGTTTTGTGGAAGACCAGGATATAAGGTTAATTCCCAAAAAAATGCAGCAACTACTAGTACTTTTACGATCATCTGGGCATGAAGCCCAAATCGGCATCAGTGTAGCATATCAAATTACAGGAAATAGATAGGAAGAAGGAGATACCTAACGTAGTGGTACCTTGAAGATATCGTAGAATCCTCTTAACGGCTTGCCAATGAACATCTGAAGGGGTATGCATAAATTGTGATACTTTGTTTACAGCGAAGGTGATGTCGCATCGAGTTAGGCAGCAGTATTATAACCCACCAACAATATTCTGATAGAGAGAGCCATCACGAAGAGGTGTTGCTGAGTGTTTGGATAAGATTGACCCAGCAACCATAGGTGTAGGAACTGGGTTGCAGTATACCATATTAGCTTTGTGAAGTAACTCAGAAATGTATTTAAATTGTGATAAGTTCATGCCAGAGGAAATATGAGTGACTGCAACTCCGAGACAAAAGGATAATGGTCCAAGATCACGAACTTTAAATTGCGTAAGTAAATAAGCAAGGAGTTCATCAATAAGGAATACAGAATTACCAGTGAGAATACATTATTTATGTCTAGTTGTCTGATAGTCTAGCCAAAGGAAACAACCAAGGAAAGAGTAGTGCGAATTGATGTTGGTTTTACCACTTGACTGAAAGTTTCATCATAGTCAACACCTTCTGTCTGGTCATAACATTTCGCCACTAGAAGAGCCTTATAGCTGTTCATTTTCCCATCTACATTTAATTTAGTCTTGAAAACCTATTTGCAGCCAATAATCTTTGCTCTTAGAGGAGATGAGACTAATTCTCAGGTATTAGTCTCATAAAGAGTATATATTTCCTATTACATAGTAGCTAGCCAATGTGGGGACTTTGAGGCCTGTTAAAAGATTTTTGGTTCAAAGGAGGCTACAAAGAAAGAGCTTTTGGTTTAAAAATGACAGCTTTGGCTCTAGTACACACGGGGTGGTCATTGATGGTAGGTGGTATAGGAGGTGAAGAAGGAATAGTTTGAGATGTAATGGGAGGATAAGGTTGGTCAATTTGAGGTGGAGGAGATGGAGGTATGAGAGAGGTTTGGTCTAAAGAGGGAGGAGAAGATGAGATAATGGAGGGAAAAAGTGTGGGTTAGATGAGATTTAGTGGAAAAGGGATGAAAGGAGGTCAGAATAGAAAAGTAGGGTTCTTATGAGGTATGAGAATAGAAAATTAGATTCATCGAAAGTGACATGACGAGAAATGTATGCTTTATTAGAGTTAGAGTCGAGGGATAGATAACCTTTGTGATGAGGGTTGGAACCCAAAAAAAACACAACGTAAAGAACGAGGGTGTAGTTTGTGTATGTTAAAAGGTCGAAGAAGATGAAAACACAACAGCCAAATACACGTAGAGTTGATAGTTTGAAATAGAGTTGAATAAGCATTCGAAAAGTGATTTATGAATTAGAATAGGGGTAGGTAAAAAATTTATTAAAGTCGTTGCAGTGGCAAAAGCTTAAGGCCACAAACTTTGAGGAACTGAAGAATAAAAAAGCAAAGCAACTCCAGTTTCGACAACATGACGGTTTTTCTTTCTATACGACTATTTTGATTAGGGGTATATGGACATGATATACAATGATGGATACCAAATGATTTAAAAAGAGAAGAGAAGGATTGAAATTTCCCTCCCCAGCCTGACTGAACAACTTTAATAGTAGTACCAAATTGATTTGAAACCGTCCTATGAGTAGCGACAAAAGAAGTATAAACTTCACTTTTTAACTTCAGAGGAAACAACCACGTAAAATGGGTACAATAATGAATAAACAAGAGAAAGTATCGTGCACCAATAATAGAATTTATAGGAGATGGATCCCAAATACAGTATGTACAATATCAAAAGGTGAACGAGCATGAGAATTTAAAATTTGAAAAGGCCAACGATGAGTTTTTTTCATTTGACAGGGAATACAAATTTTAGTCATATCTGTTTTTACAAAAAGAACATTGGATGATTTTAATGTATGTTTCAAAATAAATAAGGAATGGTGACCTAACCTAATATGCTAAAGATGTTGTGAACTGGCAATGAAGGCCGATAGTTGAGCAGTGAGGGAGAAGGTCGGATTTACAAGAGGAAATTGGTAGAGTCCATCATCCAGCGTACCCCAAAGGAGAGTTCGATGAGAAAATCGATCCTTAACAAAAAAACAATTGGAATGAAATTCAATGAACACAACATTGTCACGACAAAGTTGGGAAATACTAATCAGATTATGTGAGCGAGAGAAGTGGAGTGTAATAGACAAAATTTAAATTGAGAGACCAATTTGGTGTCAGAATTTTGACAAAACTGGTGAGGAGAATAGGGAGGAGAGTACCGTCAGCAATGGAGATTTGGGTTTGTCCTGTGTACAGCGTGGTTGGTTGAGCATAGCCAGTTGAGAGGTGAAGTGATTCGTCTCACCTCAATTGAGCAGCTTGATCAGAGATGGGTGGGTTGGATTGAATGCAAGCGAAGTTAGCTTAAGTTGCCGAATAACTAAGCAGGGAGGAAGGAGCGAGTAACTAGGTTGGGTTGTGAGCAGTTAAAAGGTTTGGATTTTGGGCAGGTAACCCATTTGTTGGATGGGTTAGGTAGTGGGATGGGTATGGGGTTAGATGGGTTGGGTATTGAGCTGTTTGCCCGAGGGCCCTATAAGACAAGTTGAGCCTGTGATAGTAGCCTGAAGCTGTATGGACTATCTTCTAACAGATTTAGCATTTAGACTTAGGCCGATTTGGACGCCAGGACAGTGAGTTGTAAGAAGGGGCTCAAAACCTGTCTGGTGCTCGATCAACTAAAGGTTAGGTTAGAAGGGAAAGTTCGGGCACAACCAAGGATTCTATGCCGATCTAAAATGGCGCTGAACAGCAACATTGGCCTGGGCTTAACTCGGCAATGGAAGAGAGATGACGACGTTCTGTTTTTTCAAATGGAAATAATAGCTTTAGAGGAGGCTATGAATTTCTTTTGAAGGCTGTTGATCTACTTAGTTTGCAATGGACATCACGAAGGGATTATAGTCGTTGCCTAACCACCAAGAAAGTAGATGACTTAGTCATGGTATGGAATTGGCTCTCCAATTGCTGCCAAGGTATTGCAGAGGTAAGTGATCTTGTGGAAGTACGTAGCGGTAGTGAGGCCGTTCTTGGATAGGGAATGAAGTTGGTTTCAGAATTTGGTGATTTGGGCTAAGGAGGATGATGCGAACATCTGAGCTAACGCGTTCCAAATCTTAGAAGTAGTTGTGAAGGAGACGATTTGAGGTAGCAGATTCTCTGAGAGTGAAGAAAAAATTCAGCTCATAATGAGCCAATTGTAATGCTGCCAAAGAATGAAGTCTGGGTTGGTTTGGGATGAGATGGAATTCATGAGTTGCAGAGGAGCAGAGTAGGAGTCGTCCAGTATATTGTCAATTCCATTGGCAATAACAATATTGAGCATCTGAGCCTTCCAAACGTAGTAATTTGTGTTATCAAGTTTGATTGTGAGTATTTGATTCACTGAGGGAAAAACGGTAAGGGAGAAGAAGATGAGGTGGAAGGGGAAGGAGAAGACGAAACTGTAGAACTGGGAGAAGCTATTTTCTTGGCTCTGATTCTAAGTTGAGATTCTGTGGAAGCCATGGTGAGGCAATCAGAAGAACATAGATGAGAAGAAAAATGAAGAAGAATAAGGAATGGTGAGAGAGAGAAAGAGAGTTATGTGAATTCTTCTATATTGATCTTTGTGAGACAAAACGTATACATGTATATACAGGAAAATAATGACGAGCGCGGGAAAGAGTAAAACTCTTTGAAACTAAACTAAGCAGTAAGTAAATAGTACAAAAACATTATTCTAACGGCACTCAAACAACTATGTATCAATTAAATCATAGTATTTGAAAGCGTAAACCGAGATTTATACTTCTTGATTCGTCTCAGTCGTTAATCTTAAGAAAATAATATTGAAATTTCTAATAATTTTATTCTATGTAGAATCAGTTCGAAGAATTTCCATTTATTGGAAAATCATGGAACTTCTACTAGACTCGCTCTCTCTACATTACGGTCCCATCTGCAAGAGCTAGATTGAATGAATCAGGAATTCATTGTATTGTGACTTCTATCCTTCTATTTGGATTGTAAGATTCAGGAAAGTGACTTTATATGTATGAAGATGCTTTTCTTGTGAATAATAATTATGTATGGAGATGTTTTTCTTGCTTCTATTATGTCTCAAGAGCAGATTTATTTCACCAACCGATAATTGAAACAGACATAAATAGCTAATAAAATTGGCAAAAAATGGAGTGGCGAATGAGTAATATAACAAGTGTAGTACTGTATATATACTCTAATTTTCTGCTTTAACGTTGCATAATAACTATTTTTAGTTATCATAGTTACTCAACATGTGAATGAATAATACGTTTGATAATAAAATCATAACGTAAAGTTAGGGTTTATATCTAGCATTATAATATCATAACTGCATCTCTGTACAAAACCAAGAAAAATGTAGGTTTGGTTATTCTCAAATGTATCATGACAGAAGAACTAGGGTTCCTACCACTCCAAAGTGTCTACATGCATTTACCTAACTTACAAGTGTAACTGTATTTTGGTGAAGAATTACAAAACATTTAAGGAAATGAATGAAAACATGGTGTGCTCACTTTCCACTTTCTACCTTACTGAACAGCATGTCCCAATCAACCTCCTCGGGAGACAAAATGTCCTCGTCCGTCATACTTCCAATAGACCTTAGTCTTTATCATTGTTATGCATCTCGGTTATGTTACATTTAAGGAAATGAATGAAAACATAGTGTTCTCACTTTCCACTATCTACCTTACATAACAATATGTCCCAATCAACCTCCCCGAGAGACAAAATGTCCTCCTCCGTCATACTTCCAATAGACCTTAGTCTTTATCACTTGTATACATCTCGGTTATGTTAGTACAACATTATCTATTTTGATTTGAAAACTATCCAATTTCTTTTCCTAATCTTATACTAAAGCCTTTGTATTAGTTAAAAAGAAGAATTCTACTTAATAATTATTTTCCTCTACGTAACTCTTCACGAGTTAATCTCTCGTAACTATCTGATCGATAGTTATCAAAAAGTAATAACATAAATTAATTTGACTTGTAGCTTTTTTCGGTATTAGCTCTCTATACAAATTTGTATTTCGCCATGAGCAAAGACACAACAAAAGAATCACAGTAGGAGCACCTTGTGATAACAAAGAATCCAAAACAATAATTCCAAAGACCCAAAAAAAAAAAGAAGGAAAAAAAAAAAAAAAACATCTAAAGAATTAGTGACATACTTTTAAGCACTACTCATATCAACTTGCACCAACTTTATAAAAAGTTAAGTTTTCATGAGTAAATTACTACATGCATGCACCTGAAATTTCTTGACTTGATAGCTTCCAAATTGTGAAATTGAAAAACAAGGCAAGCAACTAAATCTGCACAAACTAGTACAATCTCTCAATATCCTCCTCCACATGAAATTGTGTGAACTATACTTCACCTTTTAGATTTCAAGATGATAATCACTACATTTCCCTTTCTATCTATTTACCATTTTATTCATTTATCTATCTATTTAAAGTAGGGATTCACTGCATTTGGACCTGTTAATTTACTTAATCTCATCATTTACAAATTGGTAGGAGAGGAGGAAACTGTAGTAATTGAATTTTCAGGGAAGAATTTTGAATTTCAAGCCTTCATGTCAAGCTTTTTCTTGATATTTAATCTAACTTTTGCAACATAAATTGATTAACATGCGAATCGAGATATTAAATGAGCAAAACATATGTCATTGTATAAAATTGCAACCCAAATATAACATTATCTTTTTAATTATAACATACGATTAACAAATTAATTGGAGCTTAACATTTCAAACTAACATATCATTAGGGTAAAGTTTTAATTTTTAATTTTTAATAAAAACACTCGACAATCTAACCTTTGTGAAGTTAGTAAATGCGAGTCGTCCACCTTTGATCACCTGAATACAGAGGAAAAGAAAGAGAGCAACTTAATTAATAAAATATTAAATGTCTAATCATTGTTTCGTTTGTGAATAATCAGAACAGATATGATGGTTTACAGCGTTGATAATCATTCTCTGTCATCAATATCATTATCTTCGGATAACACAAAAGTTTAGTCCGAGGTGTTACAAGGTCTTGTACCACCTCGGACCAACTTTTTTACTTCGCCAATTGATAGTTCACAATTTCCAGTCAAATATGGCTGCAGCTTTTTTTGACTCTTGTCTTTTATATTCTAATGATATATGTATGTGTGTATATATATATATATATAATGTGTGTGTCTGCATATATGAATTTTTTTCTATGCATCTGGTGTATATAAAAACTTAAAATTGACAGAATAACAGCAAAATCATTACTGCAACCAATTATTTTTCTAAATATATAAAACTCACAGATTAGAGACATATATATTTATTGTATAAATATTTTCTAAATAAATTATTTAGTGTATATTAAAATTTATCTGATAATATTAGCATTTTTCTCTGTTTTTTTTTTTAAAAAATGATTAAGTTTTTGGGTTTATCATAAACATGCATGAAGCGAGCATTGTTAGACGTATGGCATTTGATTATCTTAAAACTTAATATTTGATTTTGATATCACAACAAATTTGTACAGAATTGGATCCAACTTAATAACAATCATGTTACGGGAGTGGGCTCCCCATTGTAACACTCATGGGAGAGAAATGGTGGGTTTATGCAAATCTGCATAAATCAGCAGCAAATGTAAAGAAGATGAGCTGATATTACTAGCTTTCTAGTTTAAGAAGATATGAACAAAGGTCAATGTGGTATTTATCTTTGTTTTTAAAATAACCAGCTGCGAAATAAAACAACAAGTGTTTAGTAAATTAAATTCTGAAACAATTTTAATTATCCAAAAATTTATAATGTTTAATTATTAAATTACACAAAAATATTTTAAGAGAGAGAAAAAAACACTTTTATTTTTCATTATCAAAACTTCAAGCAGTTAAAATTATGACATAATCACTTTTGATCTTCTAAAACTACGACATAATCGCTCATGTTCATAGTCATCAATACTCCCAAAGTAAAGCAAAAAGGTGACAAAAAAGCTTTGGGCTATCAAGGGTCAGATTGATTGTTGTTCTAAATGGGTTTGCCATAATGACAAAATTGAAAACAACATTTTCTGTTGATTCGCCCATAAATGATGAACCAGGACAAATTGTCAATTAAAGCGGCTCAGAGCAGAAAAATCAAAACGCAGACCTACTTTGCTTCAGTTTACTGTGGTTATTATTATCTATGGCGATGCCATGCACAATGTCGATCCAAGTTATGATTTTTCTTTCTTGTA
This sequence comes from Begonia peltatifolia, assembly GCA_022433055.1. NCBI lineage: Eukaryota > Viridiplantae > Streptophyta > Magnoliopsida > Cucurbitales > Begoniaceae > Begonia > Begonia peltatifolia. The sequence continues at coordinate 13,868,196 of CM039523.1, forward strand.
TACGCATGGGAGAGGGGAGAGAAAGAGAGATAGAGATGTAGAGAGAGAGAGAGATAGATAGAGATGTAGAGAGAGAAGATTCTCTCCTCAAGCTTTCTTTCATGGCTGTAAAGGGAGTAAGAAAAGAAGAAAACAGACAGCAAAATAAATTTCTCAGATCCATGAAAGAGAAGGAGAAGGCAAGCCCTAGAGGAACAGGATGAGATCTACAACGTCAGGTAAAACACTAGCCCTAACCAACCATTGTTAAAGCTCACTGAACTGAAAAAGAACTATCCCATTTACTCCCCTTCAAAGCAATCAACAGTAGTGAGAGCGATTTTCCTCTTTTTTTTGTTTTGTTTTGAAATTTCCCTTTTTTCTTGATTTCTTTGCCAATTTTCTAACCTGGAATCAGCCCTAAAATGATGACCAAGCGAGAAAGCCCTGAAATGAAATCAAAATTTTATTTTTCTGTTGGTAGATGAAGTTCTCTCGAAACTTATAAGCTATTTTGAATCAATTTATTTACAGAAATTCATAGATCAGAGGTTTTCCGTCTGAGATAGGAAAGACCTCCCTTCATGCCTCGTCTTCTCTGTAAATTGCCGAAGAAAAAATAGACACAGATCAAGGTTAAGTTAACTTCCGGAATCTAATGTTGTTTCGTTGGAAATCCATGTTTGGAGAGAGAGAGAGAGAGAGAGAGAGGAAGAGAGAGTGTTTCAAATAAAACACTGAGAAATTAAACAGTGAAATTAGTTTGAGGACTGAAACCCTGATGGAGGATTGAAAAAATAGAGTAGATTTGTCTGATAGTTCTTGGACAACATGTGGAAGAAAAGACGGGGAATAGGGTTTGGTCAAGTTGTATGTTTTTTAGTGGAATTAACCTTTTGCAGATGCAATTCACCTTCTTTTAGGTTTTTATGCTTAATCCATCACTTGTTCCAGCTGAATAATTGCCCCACTTCCCTACTCCCTTTCAATTACCACTATCCCAATGCTTATCCCATTTCTCATAGACCCAATTCAAAGTCTAGAACCAGAGAGAGAGAGAGAGAGAGAGAGAGAGAGATGAAGTTGAAATTCAAAGGAGTTGCTTCGTCTAGCTTCCACTAATTCAGATTCTTAGTGATAGCTTTAAAAGAACTCTTGAAAATCTATGCTGTTATAGAAACTAAATTATGCTTGAATTACTTCAATAGCTATAATGAAAAATAAGGATTTTATGATTGTTCCTACCAGAACCGACCCAAACAATCTAGTGCTCGATTGGTTAGTCTAAGATAAACTTCTCTATTTCAATAAGAATGTAAAGCTAGTGAAGTATGTATTTTGCTGAAAGATCTCCAAGACATAACCCGTTGAATGCACTACTTCAAGCTTTCTATGGATGTGAATGAAAACAGGTATGGGCCAAAAAGATGGGAAATTGCTTTCTTAAAACAATGGAATCAAGGAAGAAAGTCCATCTATAATGCATTTGAGCAGCAAATTCAAACAGCAATCAGGTCGATCAAACACTTAGAAATAAAAATCATAAAATCCATAGAAATTACAAAAAAAAAAAAAAAAAAAAAACCCATAACCTCACTCTAGAACTTGCTTTTTTTTTACTGAAATTTGACAGCATATGGGGGGGAGGTTATCTTATAACATTGTCAAATATTATTTACCCAATTATATGTAGACGATGAACTTCCACTCCACGAAATGCTATTAAAAAAATGTATCACCTCCAAGATTTCGAGACTTGGAAGAAATAAAAAGAGAATCACTGAAGATTTTCCATCTGAAACTACTTAGAAAATCACGGGTTTTCAAGGAATGATTTGGAATCAACTTAAAATTAATCACAGCCTAACCTGTCACTAGTTCAAGAAACCAAGCGTAGATATGCATGTATTAGACTCCATGGCCTGCTGAAAAGCAGACGAAATTTTGTCAGATATTACATTGTAGACAGCTAAATTAATTACGTAGAGTTAACTTACAATATCATATTATACACACACACACAATACATATACAGAGAGAGAGAGAGAGAGAGAGAGAGAGAGAGAGAGAGAGAGAGAGAGAGAGAGAGAGAGAGAAGGACGAACTAACCTGAGAAGTACCTTTATCACCCAGCAAGATGAAGTAGAGAATTGGGAAACTGATCGCCGACGTATAAATGTTGATACGTTTGAAAATAGCTTCTGCAAGAAGTTGAGCTACTCTTTTTGAAAATTACCCACCAGAAAAAAACAAAACGGGTTTTTCCCATTTCGATTTGATTAACAATGGGAGAAAATTAAAGAAAGGCGAAAAGGGCCCCAACAAAGAACGAGATCGACGGAATTATGGAAGCTAGAAATCTGGAAAAAGATACTGCAATAAATGCAAGAGTACTGCTATTTCTCGCACTCAACATACGACAAACTTGCATACATAACCTGAAAAAGGCAGCCAATTTCTAATTATCGCATACAAATGGACGAGTTCGTAGATAGGGCACACAAAGTAAAACCATCAGAATAGCTACTCTTTCCCTTTCACAGCCCCTTTTTTATAGCATTAAAATGTTACTCGTCTCTCCTAAACATTAAAAACCAACATGCTGCTGTTACGTCGATCAAAATTTTATATTACGCAGAAATCTGATCAATCGATTCTTTAGATCACATGATATTAGATATTCTAATTTTGAATCAAGAGAAAATTATAATTCTATAGATTTGGGTGGTTTACTAGAAGATCAATTGCTTCACATTCAAGTTATAGCTTATTGTTGGAATTTTAATTCATTCGCTACGTGGAATTCATCGGTGTTCCCAATACAATATTATTTGCTTTGAGCCAAATTCTGAACAGTTTTATTTAGTTTTTTCCCAAAACATATTGTACTGAATAAATAGAAAAATCCGATTTGTTTTAGGTATAAAGGAAATCTCTATTTATATATCACTCAATTTTTATTTTCTCAAGTGATGTAAAATTATGCATCTTCTTTAATATGGGTCAACCCTCACAATCAATAAATGTTTGGATCGTTCTTGGCTTCACATGCTGACTGTCTATGTCAACTAAACTTGAGAACCTGCCCATGGAAGTGAGGATAAATCTTTCTTTTTTTTTTGTTATTTCGTAGTTCATAACTTTGTAGGATTATTTGAAATCTAAGCAATCTAATAGTGTAATCATTAATACCGTATGCGTTTAATAGAAGCTCCATAGCTCAGTACGATGGTGTGAACAGCAAAAAAAAGAAACAGCAGACAGGTAGACTGGCATACACAAAGATAAGAGGGGCTGAGAGAGTTGCATTTCTAGGGTTACAGAGAGTTCAACGCATGGATAAAAATGGTTGTTACATTGGAATATGTAACTCAGTTTTGTGTACTGCATCTGTTTTTTCTGCACACTTAGGTTTTAGGTTTTCTCAATTTCTACCTTACTTTCCGCTTTATCGTTAAAGAGTCAAATCTCAAATTCAATTAGTCTTTTTATCAAATATTTGAGACTAATTGATTGAAAAACAACAATGAAAACACGAGTTTCATCTATCAAAAAACGCACTTATTTGAACGATATTATTACGAGAAACGCCTTGAAAACTCACGCGATAGAGATTATCATTGAATATAGTAACCCTGAATCCCCATGGTTACACACCAAAAACAAAAAAAAAAAAAGCCCTAGGTGTAATCCTGAACAATGACTGCAGACTGGAAGATAGTGGGCACAGGTGTCTATCTGTAAACGACTCGGCCAAGTGGGGGACGGGGAAGGCTATTAGATCTTCGAAAAACAGGCCAAGTATGAACCTAATCCAGAGTCTAAAGAGTAGCATAAACTCTAGTTTGAACAGAGGAATACAGTGTGCTAAAGTATAAAATAGGGTTTGAGTAGTCGAGGGTCTAAAATGTCGGAGATGAAAGTATGAAGAGAGTGGGCCATAAATCTAGGAAGAATCCAGCATAAAATGAAGAACAAAATCTTGGTCTGATTCGGTAACTTTCATCTCAGATTTATTTCCTTCTGTTTCCACTTTGAGACAATGTATTATTATATGCATTTAACTAATTTTCTCTTCTTTTTTTTAGATTCTGCTCGCAACATCTGGTTGATGTTTTTTTCAACATCCACCATGATGACAGAATTAAAGCTTTCATCTAGCTGATGTTATTTTCAACATCTACCACGTGTGTGATATAATTTATTACGTTAGTTGTATTTTAATTATATCGTTTATTATTTGACATGTTAACAAATATTTTAATAAGATAGAATAAGAAAGTAAACGTAATATTACTCTTTTTCGTAACGTTATGTTTATTTTCTATTTTAACTTCATGACTTGATCGTCATTAATAAGTCAAATTAACATAAGTTATAAATAATTAAAACGTATTTATTATACCAATTAATCACTAGCGTGTCACGAGGTAAGAAATAAAAGGTAAAAGTGAAAATAAGTTGGGTAGAAGGTAATTTTAGTTTGCATAAATTTATTGTCTGAGTTTACTACTCTCATTAATTAATTTTGAAAATAATCATGATAATTTTTTTAATAATTAAAATAAAAGATTTCCCACATCTTCTTTATATTTTAATTAGTGAATATAATTCCAAATTTAATGTTTTAGGAATAATCATTTTAATTAGATGATGTTTAGGCAGAATCTGGAATCAAACTAAACTGGGAGTTTAGCCATGTTCGGTTCAATTCATGTACTTGTGTAAATCAAAACGTGTTAATAATGGAGGAAAACCATCATCCACTATTTGCTCTCTGATTTCGAATGAAAACGACCGAACCAAACTGGCCAAATTTAGACTAAACTTGAATTTAACTTGTGATTTTATTAAGCATGCTGATGTGGCTTTGAATTTGTTGACTGAAGCAGCTGATATTCACTTCTAGTGTTGCACTTTATTTTACGGTTTATCAGATTGTTCTACGGTTTATTAGTTGGCTTGCTTCTTGTAATTACTAACTACTTTACTTTTTGGGTAAAACATTTAAATAGTAAATTATGAGTTTTTTTTTAAATCTTTTAAATTAAAAATTCTAACAACTAAAATTTTAAACTATAAAATCGGGGGATTGATGACCCCTGATCACCCCTCATTTTGAAATTACTCCTAAAACAGGAAGCCGATCTTAAATTACCGGCCTCCTGTTTTGTCCACATAGAAACGAAGCATCGATGTGGGAATGGAGAGCCCCCTGTTCACGTGCATCGTACGTGTCTTGAAAACGAGAGGCCGTTGTCTAGAGTCAACCCTCCATTTTTAAAATTACACTTTAGAACCGGGGGTCGTGTCGAGGCAAACCACCTTGCATAGGGTGTACGGAATGACGACCAATAATTGCAACAAAATTGTTTGCTTGTTTTATGCAAACTTGGCCTCTACTGGGAAACTTGGGTGGTTGAATATGTACATTATGGGTACAGAGATCTTCATATCTTCAGACACAGTTAACGAAGTACTCGAGTTTGTCGGAGAATGGATGGATGTGGAGAGATACTACCACGTCCATCAAGAATATGAGTTTTTCAAATTGGCAGAGGTACTAGAGTTTCTCGGGCAAATTCACTATAATTGGCTTCTTGAAGCCAAGATCTAAGGAGTTGAACCTCAAAGCTCGGGTTATTAACAATTTGACAACTTGCACTATTTTACCTCGGGATTGACGTAGAGATCTAGTGAGCTGCATGGATCTCTGTGTGATGGAGAAGCTCTAAAACAACAAGATGTTCAACTCGGGCTTCTTGATTTTAGGTCATATGAACGAAATCGGTCGGACATCCAACAAGAACCTCCCGTACGACCCAATGATTTAGAATCATCGAGCGATTTAGGATTCAGCTACTGATGGGAGAGTAAAGGAGAGCACCGAGACCCGAAGATGTATTTGATAGACTTCATTTGACTCGGATGGGCTTAGTCGAAATCGACGAGACTTTGATGTTCAAGAGAGATGTTGGGGCCTCTACCTCTCTGGATGTTTCTATAGAGGATGCCCACACGTGGCCATCGTCCCCTTAGAGGTCTAGTAGGACAGGCATAGAGTCTCTCGCAAGCACACTCGATCAGCTCGAAATAAGACAAGCAGAGTCCCACAGAGAGGTGATGAAGTACCTTAGAAATATGATAGAGTACCAAAGCGATACTAAGCAAATAATTATGGATTGGATGGAGCCCGCTGAGGACGATCCCCCACCGCCGTGAATTTAGTTTATGTTTTGTACTTCATTATGTACTTTACTTTATGTTTGTAATTTAATTTTGTAATTGATGTAATTTAGTTTATGCAACATATGGAACTAACTAGTGATTTTAAAATTGTGATTTGAATATACATGAATACTTTGAAAGTAGTTATGAGGGAGTCATAAAACAAAAGAAATTTTGCCCAATTTTTTAACTTTATCTCACAAAATTACACATCATAATACATGTATACATATATTAATAAATCCATAAATTACAAATTACAATAAATACATCAATTATCTATTATAATAAATATATAAATTACATGCCGAATATAGTCATATGTTTCTTCATCCATAGCAATGTGTAGAAGATTCATGGACATAATGAAAACTATATTAGAAAATAATAAAAATATGTTTATAAGAAAAAGGGGTTGAAATGTTCATGTATCTCGTCAAATGTGTAAAAACTCATAAATGTGTCTTGTGAAGTAGAAACGGCAGAAGCGTCAGCAGCGCCTGAAATAAATCTTCTATCAGAACAAGTGCAACTATTATACCCCTGACGCTGACATATACGACACGACATCGTTGAGTTCTTCTTAAGACTTGACGGTTCATCAACATCGCACACTCTTTTCTTCTTCAACCTACTAGGTTGGCACCTTCTCTTAGGCGGAAAGATTTCATTCCTATTTTCTACTGGCGACCACATGTATTGGCCACTAATGGAACGGATGAAGTACATATTTATATATGTCGCTCGGTGATAGTATTGATAAACGAAATTTTTCAATGATAGTCTCAGGAAATGAATGCTGGGAATAGAATAGACACACGAGATTCTAGTAAGCTCCCACCTGTAATAATTGTACACATTTGCATTCATGTTGACAACATATTATTCGTTGCCGTTGTTGGCCTCAAATCGTGCAGCTCCTGCAAACATAGCACTCTAATTTCGAATTGCACATTCTGTCTTTGAAAGCTTTTTTCTTATCTGAGAACACAGGAGGTCTGTTGACGATGCCAACTTCTCATATTTTTTTACAATGCGAGTCATCAAGCACTTTCGAATCATCTTGAGCATGGTTAGAATCTATTTATCCGTGACCGATAATAAAACTGCTTGAATACCTCACATAAATTATTCAATCTCATTTTATACTTGGGAATCGAAGAAAATGCATGGCTAGCCAAATATTTAGGCTCTATGTCTCAAAGAGATGTGGGGCATCCGGGTTTATCTGACGCAATTTCTGCATTTCCATCTCGAAATGAAAAGGTGACTATATTCTATATGGCATCTCTGTATACTCTATCCCGAAATCAATTTTTGAAATTTGCATATATATATTGGAGGCAGTAGCAGTGTTCGGCTAACAGTATCAACATAAAATAATATAAAGACCACAATGCCCCAATATTTGCAATAACAATTGGAAATTATCTTTTTTTCAATCCAAAACAAATATCCATCTGTATCTGCTTCACTCTGTATGTCTTCCTTTAATATTTACAAAAACCACGTTCATGAGTCCGTACACTCTGATTCCACATTGGCAACAGTAACGAAATATATGTTATTGTTACCAACAATACTGATGGCTGTAAGTAATTGGTCGAGACACTAGCTATTCAGATGACAATCATCCAAACAGATAATACATCTGCTACACTGCATCAAATGTTAAGACCCGAACCCGACGAACTCTGACAATTTGGATTCCCGAAGTGGGAAACTTCTCGAACAACATACACAACATACATCCAATATTCATCATACATTTTCTACGTGGCATCCCAACTTAAGATTTCATCAAAACACCAATAAAACAAAGTATCAATTTTATACTTAAAACATTTTCTATATTCCATCAATGTACAACAGAAGCGTGATATATATATTAACTTCAAAAACCATCAACTATGATTTTTCACTTATGCCTCTTTGCGCACTTTACCTTACTTTGGTTTTTCCGTCCTGGCGAACGTTTTCGATATCTGAAAAATACAGAATATCCACATAATGAGTTTTACGCCCAGTAAATAAATCTAACTATTACAATCAACCTAAACTCTATTACATCACTTAAGACCTTTCCTTATCATCTACTACAATATCATCTACTACAATCATACTTTCTTAATAATCATTACGTCATATTTTTATTTTCTCAAAACCACGCAATTGTTATAAATTAAACATGCTCAAAGTTTATCATTCAAAATCAACCAAACAAATTTTCAATTCAATCTCATCACATAATTCCAATGCAAATAAAGTAAACTTTGTATGAATTAAAATCAAACCACATTTTAATAACACCAATGCACACGATACGAGGCACGTCCAAGCGTACAAGCAGCATTGCAAACTTCCTTCTTTCTCAATTGCATACAATAAGAGGGAAGTCCAAGCGTACAATCAGCATTGCAAACTTCTTCTTTTTCTCATTGTACACAATAAGAGAGAAATTTAATCTTACAAATCATTTCCAAATTGAATTAAAAGACTCTTTCCAAAGCATTTCATTCTAATCACTTTCAATTCACATTCTAACACAACATCTAATTCACATCATCTACAATATCAATTCCATCATTTCAATTTTACAAAACAAAACATAATTCTCTATCACAAAATTCTATTAATTCACGACCCAACAACATTAACCAATTTAACAATACAACCCCACAGCATAAATCAATTCAACAACACAAACCATTTTCACCAAAACATCACTCAATTCATATTAACAACAACAACCAATTCATAATTTCCATCCTCAAATAACATCTTCTAACTTAACCACAACAAACGTCCATAAACAATTTAACAACATATCACTTTTCTCATCAAAACACTTTCACTTACTCACTTAAATCCACATATATCAACTTAGCCAGAACCTAATAAAAAAATAATTATATTTTCACCTAATTCATATGATAAAAGATAAACTAATTATTCTGAGAGTTATATTTACTTACCGTATATCGGTTCTTTTATTTTTTCACAAAAGTTTTACTAAATTTATCGATTTTTGCACTTCACTAAGATGAATAACTTCCTCTAAAGAATAGCTTGCCAAAACCCCATTTTTCTCCTCTTTTTCTCGCTTTTTCCCTTCTCTCTTTCTCTTCTCCTTCTCTCCTCTTCTGTCTGGATTTTCTCCACGTAAAATTTGCTGAAGGGTGCCACATAACCCTTTATTCAATAGTACATCAAGGGTAATTTACCCTTAAACCAAGTTTATCCTTTTTAAAAGACCATTTAACCCTTAAATCCATGGTTAATTACCATAAAATCAAGTTTAATTAATTTTTAATCACACTTAACTTTAATCTAACCTAAATTAGATTAGTTTTAATCTAATTTATTTAATTAATAAAAAATTAAAATCTAAAAATCGTATTTTCTTTCAAAGAGGTGATCAATCAGCTCCTTTAGGCGATCGATCGACACCATCTTTGTTTTTAAAACTCCAAAATCGTCAAAAATGACCATTGATCGGCTCCTTAGATCGATCGTCTCCTTTAGGCGATAAATTGGCACTGTTTCGGGTTGTTATTCCAAATTTCTCAAATTTTGCTTCTTAATGTACCAATTTATCCATACCACTTTTACAACTCTTATTTACACATCATTCATCTATATTACATTCATAGTACCAAGTTCACAATAGAATGTTAAAAATTCAAACCATTACAGTAAGCATCTCTTGCAAGCAATCATACACATGTACATCCTTTCGAATACATATGTTTTATTAGCAGCAAAGCCCACCAAGTAAATATGTAGTCATACTATACTACATGGATTTGATTTAAATATTTCTCCTTGTACGACCGTAGTAGTTTGTATTGCTCGTCGCCATTTCCTTCATTAAGTTTTTGAGATTTGCTTCTTGCTCTTCTGGCAAGACTTAGTGTAATGTTAACATTTAAATCATTCTTCACCGTCCTGGTAATGGAAAGAATTTCTCAGATAAGTTGACTTTTGAACCTATCTAAAAATAGTTTGCCACTTATTTTGCATTAGCATGTCGATTCTCAATTTTCGTTACACAGCTGTGATAATTGATGTAACTCTTTATTTGGAATTTAAGCTCATTTTGCATTTTCGAAGCATGCAGTCGCCACTCATATCCAACTTCACACATTGCTGTGACTCGTTAAGATTCATGTTTAGTGAATTTGATGTCATAATCATTTTGCAAGGCATATTTGACTATTTCATCTTTAATTTCTTTTAAAAACTATATTTTTTACCCAAAAAATTCATAGAAATTTATTCTCTTATCGATATGTTTTTCGCCTCATCATCTTTCGAGTTGACGAGTGTTCGAATCTCATTGTCCAGAGCTTTCGAGGTCGAATGCACTTTTATTTCTTCATTGCCTTCTAGATGATCGAATGCTCGAACATCACCGTATATGGGTGTGGCGTTCAAATACCAGTCCATATCAGCATCACATATTGTCGTCTCGTCTACCTCAACAAATCTACTTAAATCATAATTCATTTCACATCACTAATAAAACGAGTTAATTCGTAGGAGCAAGCAAAAAATGTAGAGGTTTTAGAGTTTTCGGAGTGTGACATGTGAGAATCGAAGATTGTCTCCTTATATATGGTCAGAGATCAATCCCATATTCTTGAGAACGGCCTCCTATTTCTCCATGGACAAAATGGGGGCTGATTTAAGACTAACCCCTATTTTAGGCAAAAATTCACAACGGGGGAGTCCATTTTAGATCGCCCCTTGCTTTAGGTGAACTTTCGAAACTGGGGTCATCAGCCCCATCAGAATTTGATACGTTAAGTTTTAGTGGTTGGGTTTTTAGTTTATTGAATTTTAAAAAAAGAACCCATAATTTGGAGTGTAAATTGCATTTTACCCTACTTTTTGTCTGAATAATAAGACAAAAACACAATTTAGAATTTTGTCTAAATCGTGATATGGTATCAGAGGCTTAGTAGGGGAGATTTAATCGCCATGACCAGAGGGAAGAACCTGTGAGCGAATAATCCAGGTAATGTTCCTGGCCCGATTATTTTGTCTTCTCCGATCATTGAGGATGGTGAAAGTTTAGGAAGCAGGTTGACATCATTCAAGGTTCTACAAATCTCTCATAAAACTTCGGTAATCCTTATTCTCTCCATAGTAACGGTCGTTCTGATTAGTCTTAGTTTCACATATTCTTCAAGGATCTAACTACAATGCATGGAAAAAGGTCATGTTTATGGCTCTGAATGCTAAAAACAAATTGTCCTTTGTTAATGGTGATATCATAAAACCATCACCTACTCAAGATCACTTTAGTTTGTGGTCTAGATGTGATAGTATGGTGACTTCGTGGATTTTGAACTTTGTTAATCGAGAAATAGCAGAAGGTTTGTTGTATTTTGGATCTGCAAAAGCAGTGTAGGATGATCTCTCAGAAAGATTTTCTCATTCTAGCGGTCCTAGAATCTATGAGATTCGAAAACTTTTACTAACATTTTCGCAAGAAAATTTGGATGTTAACACATTATACCAAAATTAAAATATTATGGGATGAATTACAAGAATCATGCCCGATTCAATTATGTGACTGTTTTGAAATTAAGAATCTGCTAATTCAACAACAGCAGGACTGTGTGATGAAGTTCCTAATGGGGTTGAATTATTCATATTCCCAAATCAGAAATCAAGTTCTTATGATGGATCCTATTCCTGGAATAATTAAGGTATTTTTATTAGTGATTCAAGAAGAAAAGTAGCGTCAAATTGGAACTAGAAACACACAATCAGAAGCAATAGCATTTAATTCCTCCTCTGCACAATCTTTAAATCACTATGGAAAAGAAAAAAGAGATAAACCTTTTTATGTTCACTGTAAGTTCACTGGACATACAGTTGAGAAATGTTATAAAATACATGGCTGTCCCTCCAGAATTCAAACATAGAAATAAACTAGCCATCAATTTGAGTTCTGTCGATAATGTTGATGTCGATTTAGATCTGAAATCTTCAAGTAAAGAGTCAGATCAAGTTCTTGATCTTAGCGCTGATCAGTGTCAAAAGTTGATTGCATTGTTGAGTTTTAAACCTCGTCATGATTCAAGTTCTTCCATCAAATTGTCTGCTGTTATTCGAGTACCTTCAATTTTACAGGTAATCACATGTCTTGTAGCCTTAAATCATCAAATATTGTTTGAATACTTGATACAGGAGCAACGCATCATGTATGTTCTCATAAAAAAAAATGTTTCACTTCATATTTCTTCAAACAGTTCTGTTACATGACCTGATAATTCTAAAATTTCTAACAAAGGTATAGGTAATGTTCAGATTAGTATGAATATTTTGATGCAAAATATTCTATTTGTTCGTGACTTTCGTTTTAATCTCATATCAGTTAGTTCACTTACTATATCTCTTCCTTGCTCAATCAAATTCCTTTAAAATTTTTACATTATCCAGGACCTTATCTCAGAGAAAGTGATTGGGAAGGGTAAACAGCTAAACAATTTATATATTCAGCAAGATCAAAAACTGCAACATTCTTACAATTTTGAGCCTTCTCAAATTCAAGCTGTTTCTCTTTCTTGTGAAATGTCTTTGTGGCATAATAGACTTGGACACCCTTCCGTTATAAAAATTCAATTTCTTAGAAATTAATTGAATCTTTCTTCTTAAAGTCATCCATATGTATTATATGTCCTTTGGCAAAACAAAAGATATTACCATTTGTTTCTCATGGTCATATATCCTATTATATTTTCAATATGATTCATTGTGATGTTTGGGGCCTTTTTCATACCTCTACTTATGATAATTTTTTATATTTTCTTACCATGGTTGATGGTAAACATCATGCAATTTGGGTCTATTTTCTTCGTTAAAAGTCTGATGTTGTTTCGATAATCCCAAGTTTTGTACAGCTTATTCAAAATCAGTTCAACGTTACAATTGAAGGCATACGAACTGACAATGCACCTGAATTTTCCCTTGATAATTTTTTTTTTTCAAAACTAGAATTATTCATTACCGTTCCTGTGTTGAAACACCACGACAAACTTCTATAGAGGAATGGAAACATCAACACATTTTAAATGTGGCAAGAGCCCTTTTATTTCAATCAAAGATTCCTTTACAGTATTTGGGAGAATGTGTTTTGGCTTCAGACTATATCATAAATAGACTTCCTTCAAAAATCCCTCACAATAAAACTCCATTCCAAATACTTTACAAAAAGCCTCGTACTTACTTTCATTTGAAGTCTTTTGGGTGTTTATGTTTTGTATCTATCTTGACTCATAATAGAAATAAATTTTCTCCTCGTGCAAAGACAGTTGTTTTTCTTGGTTATCCTTTTGGATCTAAAGGATATAAGGTCTTGGATATTGAATCAAATATTAATATTGGCTCAAGAAATATTATGTTTTATGAATCTGTTTTTCCTTTTGCTAATATGAATTCTTCAAATATAGTCTCTGATTTTTTTGCAGAAAAGTCAGCTCATGTTTGTCAAACAATTCCTTCTTTTTCACATCATTAATTGTCTCAGTCTTTTAATGAGAATGATTCTGTTATTTTTTCAAATTGCCCAGTCAAAAATTGTTTGACAATTTCTTCCAAGTACCGATCCTATTGTTTTGACCATTTCTTCTAATCCTGAACCCAAAAATTTTTCCCAAGCAGTTAGACATGTTGAATGGAGAAATGCAATGAACGATTACTTTAAATTTGCTGGAGGATGCAGGTTATATGAGATGCAAACCATGTTCCACTTCCATGGATCCAACATGTAAGTTGTCTGCTAAAGTAGGACCATTATTAGAAGATCCTACTGTTTATAGACTGACTTGTTGGAAAACTGTTGTATCTTACTTATGCTAGGCCTGATATATCATTAGGCATGGGATGCTTAAGTCAGTTCTTGGCTCAACTTCGATCTCCATATTTAATAGCAGCTTACCAAGTCTTGCGATATTTGAAGTCAACTCCAGCACAGGGTCGGTTCTATCCAGTAATTTCTTCTTTGCAGCTCAAGCGTTGCAGTTTATTCTACGGTTTATTAGTTGGCTTACTACTTGTAATTACTTTACTTTTTTTTTTCCTGATCAATAAGACAAAAACACATTTTAGATTTCTCGCTCTCTAAATCGTGATAGATTTGGCTACAACAATTCGAAAACATAAAAACATTCGGCCAAACGCGATTATAAGCTTATATATATTAATAAATGTTAAAGTGCAATATTAACTCTCTTGTTTGAGTTAATATACTGCAAATACCTAAGTTTTTGTATAAATTAAACTATCAAGAATACTTGCTGCATAATTTATCCTTTAGTTTTGACTTCTCCATCAAATGTGCACGTTCACGTGACTCAAATTACCCCATTGAATTTCTCTCTTTCCACCCTCGGACCAAATAATCAGATTACGGAGCTCAAAGAGAGCCGAAGTTTGGCGGGAGTAGCTCCGGTGAGAAAATTAAAGCTCAAATCGAGGGACACTAGCTGAGAACGATTGCTCAGAGTCGCTGGAATGGAACCCATTAACAGATTACTTTGAAGTTGTTGACAGAGTTTTGACAAAGCATTGTCAGAATCAACCCAGAAAAATTATTCCAACTCAGATCCAAAGTCGCCAGGCCGGTGAGATTAGTAAGAGAATCCGGCAACAGGCCGGAAACTTTATTGTCAGAGAGAGAAAGCAACTTCATGCTGACCATTTAAGCGATAACAGAAATGGGTAGTTCACCAGAAAAATTTTGACTTGTTGTGAAATCCGCAAATTAATTTCAGAATTTGAAAATTTAAGGTAAGTTACCAAACTAAATTTGTATATTAATGTCACATTTGCCACGATAATGGCGCAGGTTATGCATTATGATGCTTATATATATATATATATATATATGTCTTCTTTTCTTAAATCTATTTTTCCAGGAAAGTGAGCCTATGGAATGAATAGCAAACCGAAAGAGGGAATTATGACA
Organism: Begonia peltatifolia; assembly: GCA_022433055.1. Classification (NCBI taxonomy): domain Eukaryota; kingdom Viridiplantae; phylum Streptophyta; class Magnoliopsida; order Cucurbitales; family Begoniaceae; genus Begonia; species Begonia peltatifolia. The sequence continues at coordinate 13,883,383 of CM039523.1, forward strand.
AAAGGAAAGAGTTAGATCAGTCTCTTAAAATATCAAAATAAATCTTTAAAATACGAGAGTATTTTTTATTTATATTTTTAATTTTTAATTTAATTAATTAATACTTTTTTTTGAGATGTTAATAATGAATACCTTGCCATTAATAATGAGCACGGTGCAATTCCACACAGAAGTGACATCGTCCCCTACTGTTTCTCGGTAGTGACTGACTGAAATCTAATCAAAATGATATAAAATTTGAACTAACACAAAATTTGTTTCTCGTCAAATAATTTATTATGACAGTGGATTTGACTTGAACGCTGTAAGATTAGAATGGTTTAATAGAAAAGCTAATGATCTAAGAGACTGTTGAGATATTAGGAGTAATCAAATGTCGTTCTATGCCAAATATTGCAAAAATATATGTTAGATATTTCAAAGAGGCTTCAGAAAAGAGCGCAAGTTGTTTTTCACGACTCTCTTTTGGTAGTGGTTAGTATCGTAATTGAAGCTGAGGCAGCACATGATGTGGATCCTCTGTTATTACAAATGCGACTATTATGCCCCATACGCTGATATATACGACACTACATCGTTGAATTATTCATAATAATTGTCGATTTCGATGACTAATCGACATCGCACTCTTTTCTTCTTCGACTTACCAGGTTGACACCTTCTTTTAGGAGGAAGGATTTCATTACGGGCTGCTACATGTGTTGACTACTAATGTGACGAATGAAGTTTGAGTACATCTCCACATATCTTGCCTAGTGATAGTATTATTGAATGAAATTTTTCGATGACAATCTCATGAAATGCATGCATGGAATGAAATGGAATGAACATATGAGATTCTAGTAAGCTCTCACCTATAACAGTTGCACACACCTGCATTCATATCAACAACATATTGTTCGTTGTCGTTGCTAACCTCAAACCGTGCAGCTCCTGCAAGTGCAGCACTTCAATTTTGATCTGCACCTTGTAACTTGATAAGTTTTTTTCTTTATCTGAGGACAGAGAACATATGTTGACGATAGCATCTTCTCATATTTTTTTATAATGCGAGTAATCAAACACTTTTGGATCATCTCGAACATGGTCAAAATATGTTTGTCTCTGGGCGGTAATAGAACTATATTGAATGACTCGCATGAATTATTCAATCTCATTTCACAATTGGGAGTCGAAAAAAACACATAACTAGCCCAAAATTTAGGCTTTGTGCCTCGAAGAAATGCATGGGTATCCGTGTTAATCTGATCTAATTTCTTCATTTCTATCTCGAAATGAAAATGTGTGGTTGACTTAACCACATTCTACATGGCATCTCTGTATACTCTAACTTTAAATTGGTTTTTGAAATTCACGTACATATGTTGGAGACAGTAACGGTGTTCGGCTAACGGTAATTCATCCTACACTAGAGAAATTAATCCATGATATTTAAAAAAATAACAGAGTCAACATAAAACAATATAAAGACCATAACGCCTCAATGTTTGAAATATCAATTGAAATGCATTATACCTTTTGTTGATCCCAAACAATGGTCATCTGTATCCCGTTTCACTTTGTATGTCTTTCTTCAATATTTGCAAAATTCACGTCCATGAGCCCTACATTTTGATTCCACATTAGCAATAGCAACGGAATATATGTCATCGTTGTCATCAAAACTGACGGCTGTGAGTAATTGGCCGGCACACGAGCCTTTCAGATGACAATCATCCAAACAGATAATAAGTCTGCCACACTGCAACAAATCTGCCTTGTAAGCAGCTATACATATGTACATTCTTTAGCACAGAGCCCACCAAGTAAGTATGTAGACACACTGAGATTTGATCTAAATCTTTTCCTTGCATACGACCGCAGTAGCATGTATTGCTCGTTGCCCTTCTCTTCGTTAACTTTTCGAGCTTTGCTTCTTACTCTTCTTGCAAGACTTTGTGTAATGTTAACATTTAAATTTTTCCTTACCGTCTCGATAATAGAAAGAATTTTCCAGGTATATTGACTTTTAAACCTATCTAAATAATGATTTACCACTCATTTTGTCAAAGCATGTCGATTCTCAATTTTCCTTACACAGATGTGAGAATCAGTGTATCTCTTTATTTGGAATGTAAGCTCATTTTGCATGATCGAAGCATAGACTCGCCACTCACATTCGTCTTCACACTGTTGTGAGTTGTCGAGATTCACTTTTAGTGAATTTGATGTCATAACTATTTTGCAAATCATATTCGACTATTTCTTCTCTAATGGCATTTAAAGAACTATATTTTTTACCCAAAAAAGATTCTATAGAAATTTTTTCCCTTATCAGTATGTTTTCTGCCTAATCATCTTTCGAGTTGACCAGTATTCGAAGCTCATCGTCTAAGATTTTTGAGGTCTAATGCACTTCTATTTCTCCATCATCTTCCGAGTGATCGACTACTCGAAGATCACTGTATATGGACATGACATCCGAATACCAATCCATGTTGGCATCACACGTTGTTGTCTCGTCTACATCAATTGATCTACTTGAATCAGAATTCATCAACGTCGCTAATAAAGAGAAAAATTGCGAGAGATTAAATAATATAGTAAAGGTTTTAGCATGGAGATGGAGTTGAGATGTGAGATTGGATCTTTATATAGTATAGTAAAATAGACGACCGTTTTGGAGAACGAGCATCTCAATTATAGGTCCATCTATGAATCATGGGTGGACTGATAATTGAGAGAAGAGGTGGAGTTCTTCAGAATGGGTGACCGTTCTTCAAAACGGTCAGCCGATTTCTCAATTATCATCTCACCTCTAATAACTATTGAGTCACGAGTGAACCGACCCATGATTATGTAAATAATGGAGAGAACCGACGACCGTTTACAAAATGAATGGTCGACCGTTATTGAGTCACGTGCAATGCACGTGATTGGGAGGCTCTACCCTCCGTGTCTAGGTGTCACGTGGCACTGGATAAAACAGACAGTAATCGGTCAGTGACCAGTCGGAGGCCAGAATTTACTTTGTTTGATTTCAAATAGTTTAAAATTTATGTTGTAAAAATTTTTAGTTTAAGATTTGTTTTAAACAAAAAAAAAAAAAAATCATAATTCAAGATTTTAAATAGCTTTTCCCTTGAAAAAAAAAAGAACTTTTGACAAGTTGGACAAGAAATATAACTAGCTTATTATTTTTCAAATTACTCATTATTATTTTTAATCACCCTGCTAATTTATAGTTTAGTCACTAAGAGGTTTCACTTCAACCTTCTCTTAAAGAACGCACAATCATTTTTTATTCAAGAAATAATTAGGGTCCAGGCTGAAGTTGACCTGGGTGAATAGAAATATTGCTATTTTATAAGTATATTGGTATAAAATTTCAATTATTCGCATGTTTTGAGGAGAGAGAGAGAGAGAGAGAGAGAGAGTTGAAATGTGAACAATCTATGCATTGTTGTTCACAAAACAAGCTGTGTTTTGATATTATTTGAGAAGATTAACAAAGTCAAAGCACAATTACGTAGTTAATTAAGATGTTGCGTATTGATAAAATCATCTTCTCTTCCTGGTCAGTGTTTTCAAAGTCTTGTTTTAATGGACAGTTGTTGCTTAAACGGAAAGGAACGTCCATTGGAAGAAGAATGGTCGCCATTTCTCCTCTCCTTCTCCGCATCCTCGGGCCTTCTCATTCTTCATCTTCTCCCAGTTAGAGAGAGAGAGAGAGAGAGAGAGAGAGAGAGAGAGAGAGAGAGAGAGAGAGAGAGAGTCTCCTTGAAGCAAGCACACATTACCCTGAACATTTCTTAAGCTACGTTAGCATGTCTGAAACTTTGTTCATTTTCTAAGCAGACACGGTTTCTTCTTCACTTTCTCTCTCTAAACTTCTCTCTCTGTTTTCTCTCTATGCAAGAACCCTTCTTCTCTCTGATCTTCCATGGCTTTAAAGCTTTCCATCTTCATTAGTCTCGTTCTCTTGCTTCCTTTCTTTCATTTCCTCTTCCATGGATGTCACTCTTTCAATTCCAACTACAACAATCTCATCAACATGCACTTATCTTTGAATCATCGGAAAATGCTGTCTACCAAATTTGACTTCTCTCCGTTTCTTAAACATAGACATCATCGACATCACCATCATCGACATGTCCCCATCGATTGCAACTCAGATCGGACGGTCATGGACCCTCGTTACGATGCCGAGAAGCGCCTTGTTCCGACCGGACCAAATCCATTGCACCATTAAAGGTTCTTTTTTTTTTTTTTGTTTATTCTTCATCTCAAAGAAAAAATGCAAAAAAAGGAAATTTGCGTTTATTTGTATTATTTATATTCTTTAGAGAGTTAGAAAAATTGTGTTAACTTCACAAACATCTTGTTCTTGATCAAAGTATTTACTGTCTCTTCGTATGAACAAGGTTGATAACTAATCCTTTATGAATATGTCATCTTTGTTAATTCATGACTAAAATGCAGGATAATATTATATTATTAGTCGATAATACACCATAATCCAAACATTGTAGCAGAAATTAATGACCCGAAAAAGTGGGAGTCGGTTAATTTGGGAGAGAGATTCATCCTTTTCTTCCAAGTCCAAGACAAGAAGGTCGTGGTAGATAACTCGATGATTATTGTCTTGGGTTTGGTAAGAATTTAGTGAAAAGATTAAACTAATCTGATGTTAACTTGTATATTCAACTTCTCATAAACTTACTGTTAATTATTTTCGCATCAAATTAATTCTTCAATAAGAATGTCATCTTCTAGAATAATTATGACGTCATTATTTTCTAACTACAGAAATATTTCGCATAGAAATTATTATTGCATGTAAATATATTATAATTATTTTATTCTGATTATTAACAGGATAAATAAATAAATATTTTAATGGTGGTTTTCTACATAATTTTTGAAAATTGTCTCTAAATAATTAATTCCTTGATTGGTTTGGACCTAATTGTTTGGATATTTGATACCATAGTAGTTGCCAAATTCCGTGCTCACTCCCTTAATTTGTTACATAATTTTTAATATAAATGATCTCTTGCATTAATCATTCTTAATGTATAGTAAGAATCGTATCGTTATTCGTTCAAATAACTCCAAATTCGCGTTAACGGAATTGAACTTACAAAGACTAATGGCCGTCGAGAGTTGCTACTTCTTTGCCGCGAACAACTTTAAACAATGGTAGCAAACACAGTCGATGTGATAAATACGACAATGTCGAACAATCCCGCCAAAAAAAAATTGTATATTATATTGTTAATTAAACATGGTTAGTATTTGAAAGGAAGAGACTAGTTAAAATAATGAAATAATAATAACATTAATAATATGTAAAACTTTAAAACAAAGGCACGCGAAATGGAAAAAGTAAATAAAACCCGGTTTATATAATGAACCGAACCGGTTATGCACCGGGAGCTGCATCCTTGACTTTACTCTGCAAATACCTACCGTACTCTACGGCGTGGCCCTTCAAGTGGCTCGCAGCGTCATGAACCCGGCTTCTAGCATAGTCAACCCGGTGAGAACCAGACCGGTTATGTCCCCTGAAGAATTTGTAAATCCACGACGAACCGGCGACGACGGCGACCCCGAACCAACAGGTGGAGAAAATTGCAGCAACGGCGAGGAAGAGGAATATTCCGAGGGGAACCCATATGGGACTTGAAATAATTATCAATGGGGTGAAGAAGACGAGCGCAATTACAGTGACTGTGACTGTCAGACCGGTGAGAAGAAGCAGAACCATCCCGGTTATAAGAAGGGATAATAAAGCGAAGAGTTGGCTGGAATTGGGTGCATGCTCTCGAAGCTGTTGTCCCAGTCTAGCGATGGGGCTTCTGGTGAAGAATCTCTCCATTCTCTGTGGTTGAGCAGAGCTTGAATCCGGAACGGCCATGGCAGATGGATGAGGAGAGAGAGCGATGGGCCTAACTAGGGTGGTGGTTTAGCCGACAGCCTTGGCTCAACTCTTTGTCTCTACTCGCTAGCTTTAAAGAGCCCAGACGTTGCTTTTTTTGTTGGATAAAAGGTTGTGTTTTTTTATTAATTTATAAAATTAATATCTTATTTAACTTTATTATATTAATTATTAAATTAAAATTAAATTAAAAAATAAACGTAACATTATTCTAAAAAATCGTCCAATTTCTTAATTCTTGGGCAATCTTAGGGTCTTCAAACCCACCTTAGATTATAACCTATTTGATGCAATACTTGTATCATTTTACTTGTAGTGAAATCAATGATAGACTCTTGGCTCTTCACTTGGACGGTTGGACCCACTTGGGTTCTTCATCGGAGACTTCATTTTTTAACACTAAATCCACCAACCCAATTAATTTTAATCCAATTAATCAATAGTCACGTGGGAGATTAATTGAATATTAATATATTTTAAAAATAATTTTAAATCCCAAATTACGAGTTATTTAACTAAAATTAATGTAATTTTTGAAACAATTTTAACCTACAAGAATGAAAAACATTTATTTTAAACAACGCCGGCCTTCCGATGTCGCTTGGCGCGTTCAAGTGTGATTAGAAAGTGCTGACTCTATTCTCGATAAAAAATATATCAAATAATATCTTATTTTTTTTTATATATTTTTACAACATATTCAACGTATTATAAGAAAATAAAAATTAATATTTTAAAATCTATTTTGAATAATATTATTTACAAATTTATAATAAATCGTATAAATGTTGAAAAATCACCAAATTTTTTAAATTATCTTTCCATAATATGATTAATATGTATTAAAAATTTCAAGCAAATCTGATATTTTTTATTATATTTGCTGTTTCAAAAAACATATCAAACGATATCAGATTTTTTTAAAAAAATTTACTACATGTTTAACATATAAATCATAGAATTGTTATAAATCACGAAAGTTATATCATATGTAGACCAAATCATGAGAAGAGAATCTAAAAATTTGCGTGATTTTCTAATGCTTACTCGATTTAATATAATTTAATACGAAAATAATTAACTAAATTTATAATAAATCGTAAAAGTATTATTAAATCACAAAAGTTTTACCATATATAGATCAAATCATGGGAAGAGAATCTGAAATTTTTTGTGATTTTGTAACATTTGCACGATTTATTATAGTTTAACCCCAAAAATAATTAACTACAATTATAATAAATTGTACAAGTGTTATTAAATCACGAAATTTTTATCATATGTAGACGAAATCTTGGGAAGGAAATCTAGAAATTTTTGTAATTTTCTAACCCTTGCATGATTTGTTGTAATTTAATACTAAAATAATTAACTAAAATTACAATAAATCATACAAGTGTTATTAAATCACGAAATAGGTAGACCAAATTAAGAAAAGAATATGAAAATTTTCGTGGTTTTATAACACTTGTAAGATTTATTGTAATTTTAATTAATTATTTCAGAATTAAATTATAATAAATCATGTAATTGTTAGAAAATAACGTAAAATTTCATATTCTCTTTTCATTATGTGTCTAAATATGGTAAAAATGTTGTGATTTAATAACAATGGTACGATTTATTATAATTTTATTTAATTATTTTTAAAATTTTTGTTTAAAATAAAATAAAAAATGGCCGTCAGTACAAGTGGATCAGCATCATGTTCAAATATTCTGAGGTTTTGTTGGATGAATAATAAATTTTAAGATTTTTTTTAATATTAAAAAATTCAAAAATTAAAAACAGTGAAAATATTTAAAAAATTACTTAGGATAAATTAAATCCATCATGTCAGGTAAATATTTCCACGTGCCAACCCTCTCCACCTTCCATTCATGGCAACCAAATTGTTGAACACAAATTTCTCAAGTTTCTGGCATCCGTGGGAGTTCATCGTCTGAAAGCACCGTGTTTGAGAATTTTTGGAGGATGGAATTACAGAAATCTCAATGGATTGTCAAATCGGTGTCGCTGCCATCAATTTCAGCTTCCTCGCAGTTTTATCAACCTTGCTTTTGACCTAACTCAAGGTCATATGGACCAGCGTCGAAGCTCCCGTGCGGTCATCGACCCTAAGGTCCGCCACGTCGGCTTCTTCACACCCAATCCTCCACCGGGTCGGACCTTCTCTGCCCCGCCAGTATCTGCATCTCCGCCTCCATCCAACTCTCCGGCGGGCAATTCCCTATCACCGGTCATGATCCCGCCGCCTCGTCATCTCTCCGACAACCTCACTCTCCGTATTCCGGCTATTCCAGTGCCGGAATCAGGGTACCGAAGACATACGGAAGAAGTATCTATAGGAAGCTACAATCCCTCGGAGTTGCTGCTCGGTAGATCACCGTCGGATTCTTCTTTCAGTTATGTCGGAGCCGGAGACTTGGATTTATCAGAGGAATCTTCTACGACTATGTGGCATCGCCAGAACAAGACCGGAAAGTTTGGTTCTAGTCTACCAGTTGCCGGCATCAGCCAATCTGTTAACAAGTCAATGGAGGCTAAAAAGCCTGTCAAAGTTTCAGGTAATATAGAAAAAATCCTTCTTTAGTCGTGCTTTATATTTTGAAATTGGAAATTTCCGGTTCTATGCTTTCCTAAAATGATATGGCCTTTTTTTGCTACAAATTGATAACTTTCTATTAGCTTCATTTTATCAACCTGTTGTTTCATTTTACCAAGGATTTGGAAGAACCACAATTTAGTTAAACTTTTTGAAGAGTTATTATTTCAATATGTTTGGTTTCAAAGCATCAAAGAAAGGCCAAACTTCTATCCACTTGTTTGAAATCAATTATTTAATAGATATAGAACTGTGATGCAAAAAAAATCCGGTTCAGCTTACACGCACTCCAGCTGATCTTACGAGATTCATATACCGTGCCTTCAAATTTTTCCTGGGTTAGTCGGGATTTATAGTTGATATTACCACCGGTGTAGTATGATTCCAAGGTTTTTCTTTTTTGAATCTAAAGATTTTGAATTTTGAACCTTGATGGGAGTGCATTACAATATTGTTCCAATTTTTCCTAGGTGTATCTGGATTTATGGTTGCTATTACATCCAGGGGATTGTGAGTGTATGACTCCAAGGATATTGCATCTAAGAAAATTTTAACTGAATAAGCTGCTTTATATTTGGTACCAACAATGAAGAATTGTTTTCCCCTACTTGTTGCATCAAAAGTTAAATCACAAGCTTCAGATAAAAAATGAGCAGTTGAAGTAAGATTTATAATATGAATACTTCTAGGATTCCATTTCCTAGTTCCATGTCTTGAAACTTGACAGGATTTTACAAAATTAATAAATAATAGTGGAAATTGGTGTTTGATTTGCGGATGGTTAATGCATTGAGATCTTTCATGACTAAAATTTAGTTGCTTATTTCAGCAATTGTGGAATTTTAGTTTCTTTATAGCTTGTAATCTTAGATGGGAATTTTTTTTAGAGATTACCTTAAATAAGTTGAGGCTTGTACTTATTAAGGCTATCTAAGAATAAGTTCTTACAATGCTTAAATAGTATATGAAACTTTCACATTGTTTTGAATGCCACTGGAAAGCAAATTTTGCAGAAAAAATTGAAGAGCCCATGTCAGAAGCTCAGCACGAGCATTCATCAAGCTCAACAAAAGTAAAAACAACCAAAGCTGAACGACGGGCTTTGCAGGAAGCACAACGAGCTGCAAAATCTGCGTCAAAAGGTTTTATAATAAAGTACTGCTTGGTTAAACCGTTCAAATTGGCATCTATTGTTGCTGACTAACAAATGTTTTACTAATGAAGACTTGTCTTCTTAAATAAAACTATTCCCTAATTCAGCTTGTTTTTGAATTCTCCCCTTCTCCAATGGATGAGAAATATGTCGAAAAATTAATGCACATCAAATTAATAGAAGAATAATATTACGTTTACCTATTTATTTTACTTTATTAAAATACTTACTAACGTGTTAAGTAACGATTTGTACAATTAATGTGATAAATTATCTATAATTTATTACATTAATGACACAAATTATTATTTGACACATTATTAAGTATTTTAATAGGGTAGAATAAAAAAAGTTAACGTAGCATTACTCTTAATAAAAACATGTTACTGATTTGGGGAGGAGTTGACCAGTCCTGAATGCTTATGAGTATTTCCCAAACTTTTCATCTTACTATTGATCTCAATGCTGCTTTTATTTGTATCAATTTGACTAAATTTTTTTTTTATCTTGTAGGTATTTTTACTTCTTCTTAACATCTTATGACATTTCCTTTGTTAATGTCAATTATTTAAAGCTTGACATAATTTTTATTATAATTACGAAGATAACATGAATCATTGTTGCTGTTGAATTTCCCCAATTTTGGAAATATCCGTTAATGGAACTGCTTGGTGATGTATAATCATGTACTGAACTCTTAGCTCATGTTTCTAGGTGGGGGAAGCAAACCTGTTTCTGCATCTGGAGGAGTAAGTTCAAGTAAATCTGCACAGCAGCTCCTGAAGAAGAAAGATGGTCTTTCAGTTTCACCAGTGGTGACAGCTACTGACAAGAAAGGAGGTGATCGTGCACAAGAGAAAAAGAAAGATGCTCCCCCTCCGCGCATGCAGTTTGATGAGAAGAGCAGAGTGGAGAAGGCCAAGAGGCGTGCTGTAGTCAATCAATCTGAGGCAACAAATAGAGTCCAATTTTTTCTCCATTTGCCCCAATACGAGCATGGAACTCAACTTTCTGATCTTGAGTCGAAGTTTTTTCAACTTGATTCAGTGCATCCTGCTGTATACAAGGTTAAGACTTCTGGGATGTTTCTTATACTCAGTTGTTTATTGGTCTTGATTAGTGGAGCTAGTAAGAAATAAAATTATCCTTCGTCTATGCACCATTTATTAGAAATTAAGACATAGACATGGCAATAAAATATATACTGTGTTTATGTATATATATTGTGACATTCTTAATAAAATTACTACGATAAAAGTCCCAACAATCATAAAACATACTATAGCCAGCGATTACTTATAATCGATAGCAGGAGCAAGGGGGACTTTTACCCTCCATTGCTAGCCACTCTCTTTTTCATTCTCAATTTTTTGTAAATACGTCCACAATCATTTGTGATTCAACAGATTACCATAACTTCTAACTATTTAATGTAATTAAGTGTATGCGTTTATGGTTTGTTGATGTATAATGATGTGTGTTAGTAATTTTCCAGGTGGGTTTGCAGTATTTGAGGAGGGATATATCTGGGGGGAATGCCCGTTGTATATCAATGCTTCAGGCGTTTCAAGTGGCCATCAAAGACTATACGACACCACCAGAGAAAACTCTTGTCAGAGATTTAACTGCAAAAATCAGTAGCTACATCTCATTTTTCAGCGAATGCAGGCCGCTTTCCATTAGCATGGGAAATGCAATTAGATTTCTAAAGAATCACATTGCCAAGTTGCCATTAACTCTTTCTGAATCAGAAGCAAAAGCTGCACTTTGCTCAGATATCGCTCGGTTCATCAACGAGAAGATCGTACTTGCTGACATGGTCATAGTGAGACATGCTGTTACCAAGATTCGGGATGGGGATGTTCTTCTGATTTACGGATCATCATGTGTTGTTGAGATGATTATGTTATATGCACATGAGCTTGGAAAGCAATTTCGCATACTGGTGGTGGATTCTCGTCCAAACTTTGATGGCAAAGCGTTACTCCGTCGGCTATTGTCGAAGGGCCTTAGCTGTACCTACACACATATAAATGCCATTTCTTACGTCATGCATGAAGTCACGCGGGTTTTCTTAGGGGCTTCCTCGGTGTTGTCAAATGGAACAGTATATTCACGGGTTGGGACTGCAAGCATTGCTATGGTCGCTCATTATTTTCATGTTCCTGTAATAGTATGCTGTGAAGCATATAAATTCCATGAAAGGGTACAGCTTGATTCGATATGTTTTAATGAACTAGGCAAGTTTTCTTTATAACTTCATATTTCTAAATTTTCATGTTTTTAGTATGAAAAAAATAACAATATCTCTGAGAATCGGCGGAATGGCTGCAGGTGGCTCAGATGCCATTGCTCATGTCCCGGGAAGATTAGATGTCAATTATCTGGATAATTGGACGAACAAAGAAAGTCTGCAACTTCTAAATTTAATGTATATTGGCAAATCGATTAGTCACGATTAAACTTAATAAATTTTTTGCTGAATTATCATTGGAAAATTACCTTGTTAATATCCCATTTCAGGTATGATGTTACTCCATCAGATTACATCTCTATGATTGTCACAGATTATGGCATGGTAAGTCTTGGCTATAAAATAGATGTTCACATTGGATTGCTAGGCCTTTTTTGGATGAATGTCAATACTTCTGTATGAGAAGATGAACTTGGTGAAAATGAGGATTTCAATATCTGTAGAATTTGAATATTTGAGGAGAGATCTAAACTTGATAGTTTTCTTTTACCGGGACTAAGATTTTTCAACTTTTGTAGATTCCACCGACGAGTGTTCCTGTCATTGTACGCGAGTATAGAAGGGATCAAGTATGGATATAATGAAGTTGGAGCTTGGGATTAACACAAAAGTCGAACTTCTTTGTTCAATTTGGGGCATCCAACTGTTGTATCATGTGGGCTAGTGAAGAGTGCAAAAGCTTGCCTCTCCTGACAATTATGGAAGTGTTTTCTTGTATCTGGTAATCAAATGCTCTCTTCTGAGGCAAGAACTCATGCGTGGCCTGGAAGATGCATCATTTTTGGAGAAATTTAGAAATCAATAAAATAAAGTGAGGTATGGGTGATTCTTTGCTTTGTAAACTTTTTGTAGTTGCAAGTGTTAACTATGGTCATTTATCTGATTCAACAACAATTCTTACTATAATTCATGTCATCAGATAAGATTAATTGATCCGTCTTACAATGGGGTTGGCATCCCTCACATACTGAACTGTACATTCATCTAAGACTACCGAGGAGATCACTCTCACAGCCAAAATATAATGATACAACATTTCCTTTTCCGAACATTATTTTTGTTTGTTGTCCACTCCAGCACTGCCATTATCGGCGGCAGCTGCCGCTGCCAGCTCCATCAGCCTCTCATAATCGATCTCGGTCGATTTGTACTTCAACTTGAAACCGCCTTGAGTCCAAGACCGGATGCAAAGGAGACCTTGTGTGCCATCGTAGGGCATGCAAAACCTTTGCCGGTCAATCTCGTCGCCTTTGTCGCAGAAGATTTCTTGCGGAGCCACTGCCGTCGCCTGCACACCTAAAAAATCTCGGGCCATTACAGACAGTCGTGGGTAACGAGAGCAGTTGACTTTCCACCACTCTAGCACATCGGTAGGTATTGAAGCAGGTGGCTCGGAGAGATACTGAGTGAGCTCGTCAGTAGAATTGCTCATACTTGCCCTGCGCTTCTTCCAAGCTATCTCCTCTGCAAACGAGACACTTCTGCCATCTTCGATATCTTGTGCAGGGAATCCACCACCCATGGAGGGGAAATGGGTGGTGGTGTAATTCCTCATGAAGTGAGTTCTTGCTTCTTCCAGGTAATTTTCTGAGCTGAGACTCTCTGGAATGAGCTCCCCTTTAGTTCTCGGATCAAGGATGGCTGTCATGTAAGTGAAAACATTGCAAACCTGACTACTGTAATTTCTGGCCTTCTTGGCCATATCTTCAGCAGCACTCTTCAGCCAGTCTGGGTGGTGCCTTGTCTCTCTGCAGGCAGAGATTGTCTCGGAAATGTGATCCATAAAGAAGAGAACGAGGCCAATTGTCAGAACTTTGCTAGTGCATATACTGGTAGTTGTTTTATAAAATGGTTCTAAATATTGATGCATTAAACTGACTGCATTCTTCTCCGCTGCGCTGAGTAGCATCCTACCACCTAGTGTCTCTTCATGCTTCCTAATGACTGCATCCATCGACTTCCCAGCCTGCATCATAATTAACAATTCAGGACAAGAAGAAAGCAAGAAAACGATAGCGATCGGTTTGGGAACGTCAGGAGGAATGTTGCAAACTGTCACCATTGTGACTTTCTCAATAGAAATGTTTCTTCAAATTGGAGAATTGAATGAAAAGAATTTTTTATTGTATTCAATAAGTAGAGGACAGAGAGAAGAAGGGAGAGAATTAGAATAGGAGAGGAATATCATACAAGCGACTACAAACTTCACAATGCTCACCTTTTCCTTAAATACTGTCATATTCCAACCGACAGGGCATCAAATCCTTTTAAACAAACAATCAAACTAATTTCTAAAATTCAAATAATAAACCTATCTGGCCAAATATACTATTATCTAACTTATTTTCAAAACATCAAAAATATATTCCTTTATTTAAGGTCATTAATGCTAGGTTGTGACAACCTCGCTTTTGTGAGACATCCAAAGCATTTTGAACCCAATTATTGGGTTGCGTGTTTCTCTTCTACATAACCGATAACTCTCCTATGAGAATTGAACATACATTCAAAATTTTTTGATAGACAATGTGAGAGACAAGTTGAGGTACCTTGCGAGCAATATCGAGCATCTGATAATTGCCACTCCATCGAACCGAAGCATCGAGTGGAAATTTCCAACTACTTTCTTGATATGCTACAGTTAGTTGAATAAAATCTTCTGCCAATTCTAAGGATGAATTTAACTCAAGCACAAACTCCCGAATTTTAGAGACTACCGGCTTTGTAGTTCTCAACGCATCATCTATGATAAAGTTCAGAGACCGAGCAGCACAGGGGATATAACAGAAAGGCCCGATTTTTTGATTGTCCAAGTCTTCTTTCAACGAATGACACGCATGCATGGCAGTCGGGCTATTATCATGAGTACAAGAGAGGATCCTATTCTCAATATTGTACATCTTAAGAACCTTTACAAGGGAATGATAGATCTCAGCACTGCTACAAGGGTAAGATATTCGGCAGATATCGAGAAGAACCTTCTGGAATGACCAGTTTTCATCAATCCATTGGCAAGTGACACTCATAAAATGAATCTGCTCATAGGAAGTCCAGAAATCAAGTGTGACAGAGATTTTAGAAGAAACCTGTTCCAAAGACGACCTCACATCTTCCTGCATGCTCCTATAAACTTCGCAGATTACTGCTTTGTATTTGTCGGCTGACCATAGTTGAACTGTCGGATTCAGAAACTTGTAGGAGTTTAGAAGCCATTTTTCTTCCAATGTTGACGGTGGGAGAGAAGCTAAAATAAGCCACTTGATTACCAACCAATTCAGATGATCGTAGTCAATGTGTTGTGGTTTAGATTGAGGTTGAGGTTTCTTTATAACAGTAATAGGTTGTGGTGTAGAAATAATAGCCGTATCTCCCGACTTATCATATCCTGGATGTCGATTACTAAGGTGCCTTCCCAAATTTCCTTCAAAGGAGATAAAATATAAACACATAATCCTAACTTATTGAGGGTTATAAATAGATAATCAAATCGACAGGCATTGAAAGCATGAGTAATGCAGAATTTATCTTTTAATTTTATATTTTAATCTTATTCTTTGACGTGGTGCTCTTTAATTTGTGCAATTAACACTTATTTTAACTATTTATATATTTTTTTAATTATTTCATTATGTTAAAAGATAAGATTAAAAAGTAAACTTAATGTTATCCTCAAAACAATAAAATAGCATGGAACAAAAAACTGATAAAAGAGCCATAAACTGAAATTCAACTTCAATTTATAAACACTCAACTTTATTTGCAGCTTGTCAACAAAGAACATTGACAAGTAATATTATTTTGCTATTAGCCACTACAAACAATTTTCAGGTAGATCCATAACAATAGTAATAATTATAATTATTACTTTTACCAATATGAGTACTTATGATAATACATGCAACTTATACCAAAAGCAATAAAATACCAGTGGCTGTGGCAATTGAATAGCTCTGTCCACAAAACTTACACCTCCTGCTTTTCCCATCAGGAGCTGTCTCAAAAAACTTGAGATAAACTGATGTCATCGTCTTCTTTCTTGGTTTTGTTGAAGGATTGGGATTATTTTTGTCTGAAGATCCCAGTCCAATATCTATAGGATCCATATTTGGAATGACAGTCATATCCATTATGGCTTTTGGTTCTATGTCTACACAAGGAGACGAGAAAATACAAATATATTATTTCCCTTACTGGACCAACCTTTGACATAAAAATCCAACAACCATAGTAAGATCAAATCAACTAGAATATGTTGGAATCATATTTGAGTGTATGATCAAATTCTTTCTGATTAGAGAACAATTTGACCTTAAAGAAAAGAAATTAAGCCTTCTATTCATTTCTTTAATAAAGTTTGAGACTGTATGAAACAAATAATCTGCAAAATGTGGAAAAAGTTGTTCAATATAGAATTCTTTCACCTCACCATATGAATAATACCAACATAAAAAACCAAAGGTCAAAACTTGAATCGCTTAAACATGTAAAATAAATTAAGTTGGGCAGTCAAAGTTTAAAGTTCATTACCTTTGTATGTCTTAAATGCATTATTTACATTCCAATCCATTTGGTTCCCTGGTTTGTTAGTGACTGTCACTGTCTGCCAGTGAAACGTGATAAGGATGTTAGAAACTTGAAATAATGATGATTAAAAGTTCTTAACTATATGGCCGAAAGTAGACAGTAAACTCAAGTAAAATAGAGATCCCCATACATTTCCAAAGAAGAGCTTCGCAAAAACTAAGACTGTAATAAGTCAAACATAAGTACTTTCAAGACCATAAGTTAATCTTTCAGTAGAATGAAAATTGAAAAGAGTATACTTTCATTTTACGATTTTAATCTACATCACCGACAAGATGTGCATTAAAATTGTGAATAATGACTCAGTTTTTGAGTGCTATAGCTTCGTACAAAGAGAGCAGTTAAAAGCAGTTTCTAATTTGTTAGAAACTGAGATAGTATAAAAACAGTTACACTTTGTTCTGCATTGAAGCTATTTTTCAGTCTTCTGTGTTACCGGTGGAGAGAACAGAGGCGAACAAAGTGGGTAGGTGAGAGAGAATAAACGTGAAGGGAATAGAGAGGTAATTCTTGGATAAATTCTCTGCGTGTAATTCTTGTATCTACCGGTATGGGTGTTTGTAATGTGATTCTTCAGTACTGAATAAAAGCTCGGTGATCTTATCCGTGGGCGTAGGACTATTAGTCCAAACCACGTAAACTCTCGGTGTCATAGTTTTCTTGTTCTTGTTGAGTTTCTGCATTTTACTTTTATTGCAACAAAAATCCACATTACAAACTTCTTCCCTTTATTTTCCAAGAGATTTACAACACATCCAAAACGTATCATTAGTTTTAAATAGATCAGTGGCTCTATCGATTTCCAGCATTGAATGCATAAACAAGAAAAAGAAAGCATAAACAACAAATTCATGATAATATGAAACAATTATCTCAGTTAAAAGAAGCAAAAAAAATAAACATTACCCCAGAAAACTCAGAACTATCGAGAAATTGGAAAAAGAGCAAAGAACTACTTAGCAATAGAAGACCAAGAACAAAATGAAGGGTATCAAACCCTATTTCCAAATTTTCTGTACTTCGAAGAGTTTGAACACATCACTTACCCGAGCAGCTGGTCATGAATGAATACTTAAATTAAGCACGATCCGTTGCCTCTGTTAAAAACAAAGTGAGGGGGAGAGAGAGAGAGAGAGAGAGAGAGAGAGAGAGAAAGGAGGGGAAAAAAACAGAGGGAGAGAAGAAAGAGCGGGAGCTCACAGTTCGGCGCTAGATAGATCTGAGCCGGATCTTAGCCGAGTGAGCAGAGAAGGCGATAAGTAAGAGAAAGGGAAAAGGAAGAAGCTTGTCTCGATAACACAATCAGTTGGATTTCTTGTTCCAGCAGAGCCGCGAGCGACGCCATTAGATCTCCCCCATCTTGTTTGACTTAGAGAGCTTGAGCGAGCTACTGCTAGAGAGAGAGAGAAAAAGGAGATGCCGCTCGGCTGGTTGCTGAGTTGAACCCAAATTGAAGTGAACTCAAGCGAGTGGCTCGCCATCCCTTGGTTTATTAATTATTGGGAGTTCGTGACATTAAATAAATAATTAATTAATTAATTAATTTTGTTCTAAGACTAGTTATTTGATATTTTGATTCACTTCGATGTCATTGTAAATTAAATCGAAACCGATTGGTTCTAAATATAAGAATCAAAATCAAACGGAGCATGAGAAGGAACTTTCGAATTTCTTGATGTTTTATTTTAGTTTGACGACTTTAACGCAATTTGGTAGGTTATCTGGTTTTGATCTTTTTTTCACTTGTATTTCTATAAACATTATAATAAAAATTAACTGCCTCCAAATATTGAATTCTTTTATCCTAATTGATTTTCTTTTTAAAATGAACTTTGAAAAATAACTTCAACTCTAGTAAAATTGAGTCGGCATATTCAATTGGTTCCAACCAAACACGTCACACCCTTAATCTACTGTAAGTTTCGGATTTACTCAAATAATTTCAATGTTCTCATAAAAAAAGATTTGTGTCGTTTGAACAAATTGTTAGCATATATTATACTTAAGGGTAATTTAGTCTTTTACTTTTATCTATTTATGTTTCTCATTTCGTTAGCAATGTACCATTTGACATTGAATACAAATCTCAATATCTTCATAGTATCCGAGCTGGTGACGAAGGGCAAGTGACGAAGGGCCAATGAACGAAAACATAGGAGACTATTCACGACTAGCTGCCGCGGCTTTACAGCAGCTGTGTTCTGCGTTGAGCGTTCTGAATGGAGCTCCTCTTCTAAACAGAGAGGGGTTTTCGCGATCGTTTTGATCAGAGAATGGCGGCGAAGGGTTGACAACAAGCCTATTTGAAGCTAGTTTCTAGTTTCATCAGTTCTTCGTTTTGTGGAAATGTTGAGCTGAAAGATTTAATGGATTGGTGTATTTAGTCGTAATACACTTCAACTGTTTGATAAATTGTCCATGAGAGATTACTGTTTTTGGTGCCAAGCTTTGTGAATTTTTTTTTTTTTGGGTTGGTCTAAATGTTCTAGATGATATTCTTAGCGACGGACGATTGTAACTAAGATAATACCGAGTGCTCTAGAGGGATAAATTGACTCCAAGGTGTTTTTTCTGGACTGGACGAACGTCAACTTTTGGATTTGTGTTTGCTCTCGCTGTTTTAGGCTTAAATTTATTTGATTGGATTCGGCAGTTGCTTTGTTTGGATTGTTTGTGAATTCTGTTGATTCAATTGTCATGTTTGGTAGTAAAGATGTTTCTCTTCAGTGGTACCAAAATAAGTCAACGCCTAAAGTCTTCCATGATAAGTGTGTCTTTTGTAAACAAAAGGGTCATTGGAAGACTTACTGTCCGTTATTACTGAATAAGGGTGTGACGACCCGTAATTTGGTCATTACTAACTTAATTTTTCGTAAGACTTTGTAAAATACTTTGAAAATATCGTACATCTTAAAAATGACTAAAAACGTATAAACTTTATTTGCAAAATATCGTGAAAAATGTTTGTGAAATTTCTTAAAAATTTTTTTTTTCTAACGCACTATTGTGAACAGTGCGCATGGCCGATCAATCGGTGCAGAGGGCGCCGATTGATCGGCACCCTCTCAGGTGGAAATTCTACCTGAGAGATTGAGGGGCCGATCGGTCGCCTACCATTTGGCAACCGATCGGCACCCTTTTGGGTGCCGACTCCTGAGCCGATAAATCGCCTAGCCGATTCCTGGAGGCCACACAAGGGGCGATCGGTTGGCTCTCCCAGCCAATTGATCGGTAGTGCTCTACGCACGGTGTGCGCGCTTCCTTCAAATGCCGATCGATCGTCGCCCTATGGCCGATCGATCAGCAGTTGCACTGTCTTTCCCCTCCCCCATTTCCTCTTCTTTTCTTTCCAAACACCTACTGTAATCCATATCTTCAATAATTCTACCATAAAATCAACTCATAAAATAATATCATTCAAAAGAAAGTTAAACTCATTCTTTTAAACAAAATCAAACCAAAAGTGGTTTTTCTTACTAAACGGTTAACTATCAAAATCTTTTAACAAAACGTTTAAAACTATATTTATACCCCAAATTATGTGAGGAACAACCCACAGGTCAAAAACGCTCCAACCGTTACAAGCGCACGCCATGGACAATCTCCATCAACTGCACTATCAACCATCTTGAAACTCAACGTCTTCACATGTCACCTACACCACAAAGTTAACTAATGAGCTTAATGTTCAGTAAGTGATGCAAAATAAGATAAACGCTTATGAAGATGCATGTAGCTCGTAAATCATGTTATTTTCTGTCTTTTCTCTTTCTGGCTCTAGTCATATGAGATTCGTGTTAGAGGAAGCAGGCACACCTTGTTGTCTAACTTTACGGGACGACCATACTTGCTCTTTAAGAAAATAAAGCAAATACACCTTATAGTCTAAATCTTATAAGATGATCATACTCATTTTCTACCCAAATATGATAGTTACATATTTTTTTTCATATCATACTTTCATGAAAACATATATCGGAAATCGTTTTCCATGAGTTTATAAAATATGATGCATGAATGCGTAAAACATACATATCCTCGATGTCATGAACATAACATAAACTAAGCAGCTAAACAGATCCATCAATAACCAAACAAAAGCTAACATTAATGAACAATCTACCTGAAAATCTCTACCCCAACCAGATATCTATAATCTACAATTCTATAAATCTCCAATTTACATCAATCTAACCATCAACTTCCTAACTCTTTGTTGTGTAAGCCAATTGGCCAATCCTTAGCACATTTTAGGGATTTAATCACCCTCCTTAGCGATTTGTAAACCTGTATCATATTCATCATATAGTTAGTACCCCATCAACTAAAATATGCATAACTCTTATTACATTTTCAAATTGACAAAATCCAAGTTCATATGTTTCTCAAAGAGAAAACATATCCCCTTGCAAATCAACAATCCAATTTCAACTAATCCGTCCAAAGATTTTCAAATCATAGCATCACAATTAATTCAATTGAAACAACTCAATTCAATTAGCTTTAACCCAAATCACAACGACTAAACCAATTTATGCATCAAACCCAGATTTAGCTTATACATTGCATAAACTTCAAAATTCGCAACTTATGTTATACTTATCCAAATGTATTAATTCCAAAACTCATAGATTCATTAAATTATCTACTTTAACATGGTACAAGTCATTCATCAATTGAAAACCATTAGATTAGGCAAAAAACATCAATCCTGAATCTACACAGAAAATTCTAGTTTTTGCACAATTCAACATTTAACTCAAACGTGCATCAACTCCTCCATTCTTTCCATTTCCAATTATAACTAAGGTCTAATTAGCATGGTTTAACATTATTTAAGGAAGACAATTGAACAATCTCTACAAATTTTTGTGCATCAAATTCTAGATCATTCAACCCTCAAATCTTCAACCAAAACAACACATTAACCTTACTTCCATCATCTGTAAACCAAAACATTTAACCTACTTAAGAAAACTCTAAACTTACCTTAAAAACATTAAAGAGATAGACAAAAACTTGGAAGAGATTCTTTAAAGATCCAAGCCTAGAGAAATAGAGAAGAAACTTTGGGGGTTTTTCTTCCAAAAACCAAAACTAAAGGGAAGAGAGGATGTTGACATTTGGCATAGAGAGAAGAAGAAGAATGAGAAGGAGAGAGAGTTGCTGTCTTCGTAGGGGAGAAGAAGGGGATGTTTGGTTAGAAGATTTATGGAGGCTTCTTGGAGAAGCTTGTAATCCAACCCAAAATTTCAATCCCCTTAAAATAATTATTTCAAATCCAATTTTATTAAACTATAATCATACACATTTAAATCTCTCTTTTGTTATTTTATCTTCTAAATCCTCCAATTTTAGCTTTTCAACTTATTTTCTTTTATTTGGTAAATCTCTAAAATTTTATGTGAATTTTATATACATAGTTAAATTACTTGATAAAATTCTCGGGTGTTACAAAGGGTAAATCGCAGCAATAACAACGGCTACCAAAGTCACAACAATGTCTGCCTCCGCCGCATCAACAATTTTTTGCCTCACAACCTCATAATATGTCGGCCGCCTCTCATGAAGGCTTGTCCTCGTCAAGTTCCTCAGATATATCTACTTCGTTATGGATCTTGGATTCAGGTGTCTCTCATCATATGTCTCCCCATTTATCTTTTTTTTTTTTCTTCGTTTTCTAATTCTTCAGTGTCAGTTATGACTGTTGATGACACTCATATGCCATTAGCAGGTGTTGGCTCCATTACAACATCTATCATGTCTTTTTCTTATGTTTATTATATTCCTAGTCTTACTTATAGTCTTATTTCAGTTAATCAATTATGCGAGTCTGGATATTTAATCTCATTTTCTTCATCCACTTGTACTGTAAAAGATCTGCATTATCAGAAAGTGATTGAGACAGGCTGTAGGCAAGGGGGACTCTATGTTTTGGATCAACTCAAAGTATCAGATATTGCTGCTTCTAGTGTGGATTTGTCTTTTTTTCCTTTGAGTCGTTCCTCTTTTGAGTTTTATTTATGGCATTCTTGTTTAGCTCATGTTTCACCGTCTCGTTTACAGTTTTTAGTGTCTACAGAAGCATTAAGACATTTGGACAATCATAACATTTCTGATTGTAGTGGCTGTAAACTTGCAAAATTTTCAACCTTACCCTTTTATAAGAGTGCTTCTTCTTTTTTTGCTCTTTTCGATTTTGTGCATTCTGATGTCTAGGAACCCTTTTCTGTGCAAACAAAAGAGAGTTCAAGATATTTTGTTTCGTTTGTTGATTATTACAATCATTATATTTGGGTTTACCTTATGAAACGTATGATTGATTATTTACCATTTTCACTAACTTTAGGGCTCTTGTAAATACGCAACATTCAGCCGTCATAAAATGTTTTCGTTGTGATTTGGGGGGTGAATACATTTTTAACGATTTTTCCCATTTACTTGCTTCTAATGGAATTATACTTCAAACCTCATGTACTGACACTCTTCAACAAAATGGAGTTGCTGAAATGAAACATCAGCATCTTGTTGAAATAGCACGTTCGTTCTTATTGTCAGTCGATGTTCATAGTGAGTTTTGGGGGAAAGCGATTCTTACTGCTCTTCATCAGACTCATATATGAGATTTGGTACTGTTGCCATCTGAAAAATGTATTATTGGCTCTCGTTGGGTTTACAAGATTAAAACAAAGTCTGATGGTTCTATTGAACGATACAAGACTCGACTTGTTGCTAAGGGTTACTCATAAGAGTATGGCATGAATTATGAAGAAACATTTGTCCATGTTGCAAAGATGACAACTGTTCATACTATGATTGTGGTTGCCTCTGTTCGTCGATGGAGAATATTTCAAATGGATATCAAAAATGTCTTCTTAAATTGTAATCTTCATGAATAAGTTTATATGATGCCTCTTCCTGATGTTGCCTACAAACCTGGTGAAGTTTGTCGGTTTCGTAAGGCTATCTATGGTCTCAAACAAGCACCTCGTGCTTAGTTTGAGAAGTTCTCCACAGTGATCACTTCCCTTGATTTTCGTCCTAGTCATATGATTCTGCATTGTTTGTTAGGCATACAAGTGCAAGTCAGATCTTGTTATCTTTATATGTTGATGACATGATCATTATTGGTGATGATGTGAGGGAATTGAATCTTTAAAGTCTGAATTGGCTCGTTGTTTTGCTATGAAAGACTTGGATCTGCTACGTTACTTTATGGGCATTGAGATCACTTATTCTCCAAAAGTTTATCTCGTATCTCAATCATAATACATAACTGATCTATTTGAGCGTGCTTGTCTCTCTGACAATAGGACTGCTGATACTCCTCTTGAGACTAATGCTCGATATTCTCTGTCGGATGATCTTCATTTGTCGAATCCTGGTTTATATCGTACCGTTGTTGGCAGCTTGGTTATCTTACTGTGACTCGTCTAGATATTGCGAATGTTGTTCATGTGATTAGTCAGTTTGTTACTATTTCTACTACTGTTCATTGGGCTGTTGTTCTTCTGTAACTACCAAAATTAAAGCATCAAAAGAAAGTTGATGAAGCAAAATTGAAGCACCAAAAAACTAGATGAATCAAAGCACCCAAAATTTGGTTGGAAAATTTAATTGAAGTAGGAAGGACGCCAACAACTTTAGCAATTATAAGGGAAAGAACTACTCTATAAATAGAGTAGAATAGATGAAGGAAAATCACACAAAAAAAAAAATCACATGAGGTTCTAAAAACCAGAGGGAGTTCTTACCTCTGTTCGCACAATCTCCGACTACCATGGGCAGTCCAGACTCCAGCGAAAATACCCTTAACCGAACGCTCCTCTGCGGACTGGCTGAACTCCGACCTCCCTCTCGCTCGATCTTCATCTCTCTCGAGCTCTCTCTGTCTCTCAATCTCTCTTTGTTCTCTAACCTCACGAAGAAGAAGAAGAAGAATTGAGAGGTTCAGTTTTTTCACTTACTCCGAATCAAACCGGTTCTGCCCAACAGTGAACCGGCTCAATAATGAACTGAACAAGAACACTGAACCGAAGCCGTCTAGCCGAGACGAAATGAACCGAACCGTTTTAGCCGAATTGATTCGATCCAACCGAACCGAACCCGACTCAAATTCCGTCCCAAATTTTACCGAATCAATCCAAGATTTTTTCGGTAAGGAATTTCTGCCTAAATCGTTATTAATTGGATTTATCAAAGTAGGAATTTAATACCAAATATTTGATTTAGGCAAGAAAAATCTCATAAATTACCCGAATCGATCCTAATCGATCTAATTCGTCCTGATTCGACCTAAGAGCACACGTAAGGAATTACCACACAAATTCTTCTAAAATTTGAATTTATTTAAAGGAGAATTTAATATTAAATATTTTTAGGTATGAGATTATTTAAAATTTTAGAACATCCTGATAATTCTACCGTCTCGGAATCACCTTCAAATGGTCGACTACTAATTTGAGTTTGGTCCATCGAAAGACCAACAAGAAAAGTCACAAATATTTTAATAATTTGATTTTTTTGAAAAGCCACAAATATTTGATTTAAAAAAAAAAGGGGGGAGACATGAATATAACTTTAATCTTCAATTTATTATCGCTCATAACGTAGAAGGTCAATTAAATTTTTTGAAACTTAATAGAAAATAAAGTACTTTGTTTTTGTTTACCGGGAAATACCCAAAAAAATCGTTGGGAATGTGTGTGGTTTTATAAATTAAATTATATATTCAACAGAAAACTTAAAAAAAAAAAAAAAAAAAAAAGTTTATTTTATTATATGTTGCTGCCACGTCATCACTTTCTGCTTGATCTTCTTGCTCTCCAGATAATTGCTGATGGGTCTGGACAGATTGTATATGGAATTTTTGGTGGAGAATCAACGCTAGGCACCCTGCAAAATTACATTAATTTACAATTAAAACACCTTAATTCATGTAATTATCAAAGATTAAATCGCGCATCAATTTGGTCGGTTTTTTCTAGTCGAAAAGAACAAACCCGAACCCAAAAGTTGTTCCGAAAGAAAAAATAAAACCGGTTTGAGTATCAATTGCGGTTTTTGTGTCATAAAACTGTGTTTAACTAATTATAGGCTACGAGTGTCTAAATAGACTTTAAAAGATGGCCAAGACGATGAGAAAATTTGATTCAGTTGGATTGAGAACCAGCCCCTAGTGTCTCATTTGGCAAACAGCCAAACAATAAAGAAACGAGCCCATTTTTGGTACAAAAATTTGGTTTAATTGAGCCAAATTCTCGGCTCGGTTTATTTTTCCCTTGAGTTTATAGTTGTGATATAATAACACAACTATCATTACATAAGGGTGGGACCGGCCACTTGGAATTGATCAAACTGAATGGCATCAAAAAGTTCAATATTATCCCTTTTCTTCCCACGATTAAAAAACCAACTTTCGAACCAAATCGATTTTGATGCAATTCTCAATTCTATCTTTAGAAACCGGTCCGCACCAAACCGAATTGGTGCTAGTAATTTATAATTTTTGAAAGACTATAAAAATCCAAGTCAAAAAGAAAACTCAGAGCAACAAACCAATATCGTACCAATTAAGGGTGGAACTGAAAAAACCAGACCGGGTCTATGTGGTAAAGAAAAACAAAACTCAAGATACAGGCCATATTAGAAGTTAGAGAGCAATAGGAAAACAAAACTAAAGATAGAAACAGGTAAATGGGTAAAAAAATTCAAAAGGGAAAATGAAAAAGAAAGACTCACTGCAGTCTAGCAATGTCAATGAGGGAGAAGTCCACGGCGGAAGAACATGGAAGAGACCGCGGCGGTTCTTCTCCATGGCTGGCGGTGAAATCCGAGACAGCTGTGGGCTGCTGCTTGATTGCCAAGATACTGCAGTTGAAAACATTTGGTATACTTTTGTGGGTCATTGCCAGCCTACCAAAAGAACATCAATAAACACACTTGTTTCAGTCTCCAATTATAATCTCCATTTCTCTCACTTCTTCGTATTTCTCAGCCATTAATGGTTTCACATTCTATCTCCTGTTTAGCCCAAGTTTCCAGATTAAAACAATGGTTTTCGAAATTAACAGAGCTTGATCTCATAAGTTGATGGCGACCTTCTGAGTTATGATGGCCGATTGATTAAATGGGTCCCATGACATTATCGAAGATTAGAGGATATGGCCAATCCTATGATTAACCATGATGATCATCAAATGATTAATGAAAACCCCAAATAAATCAATCTTGAAATTTCTTGGTTTTTCCCCATTTTTCTCTCAATTTCCAAGAACTTATCATAAAACTTAGTTTTAAGGGTGAGAATGATCTACCCGTCTTCAATTCCATAAGAAAAATCTCTGGAATGATTAATTGAAAGCAGAAGCTTACTTATAGAGAAAACTGTGATCATGGAGTCCAAGAACAAGTGCAGAAGCTCCAATCTCTCTAACCATGGCTGAAATTTTCTCTCCATCTTCATCTCCTTCTGCAACAACGATCTCCACCTTCGTCTGAAAAACCCAAGAAGACGATTGATTGTTTGCAGAAACAAAAAAATAGAAATTAAAGAAGGAAAATGAAGGAGATGGGTATTTACATTTGGGAAAGAGTTGGTTATGTCTTTGAATGACAGGGCTAATTGATAGGCTTCTAGACGGAGAAGCCTCGTCTTCTTCTTGCTTTTAGTTGCAGGAAAAACATGGAGAAGAATCATTAAATCTCCATAGCGAACCAGGTTTTGAAGCGCCCATTTTAGAGCTATTCTTGATACTTCCGTCTCTTCAACAACCACCACTACTCTCCTTGAATCCATCCCCTCTCTCTCTAGA
The DNA here is from genome assembly GCA_022433055.1 of Begonia peltatifolia. NCBI lineage: Eukaryota > Viridiplantae > Streptophyta > Magnoliopsida > Cucurbitales > Begoniaceae > Begonia > Begonia peltatifolia. Next base: position 13,910,713 of record CM039523.1, read on the forward strand.
AAACCACCCACAGATTTCTTCTTTTGATTCTCTCTCTAGACTTTTAGAACAGTTTTACCTCTATTTTCCCCCAAACCCATCTCTCCCTCTCCCCCTTTTTTTGTCTTTTTTTGGCGTCTCCTGCAGTCTGTGTGGGCGTTTTTCCTCTCTCCAAAACCCAGATGAATTCCTCTCTTGTTCTCTCTCTCCCTCTCTCTCCAAAATCCACTTGTTTTCTCTCTCTAGACTGGGCACGGGAGCAGAGCATCACACCATTTTTCCCTCTCTCTAAACACACTGACATTCGTATTGAATTGTTCCTCTCTATTGTATAGGAGGTTGTTTGCGTCAAACTAAGAAAACAATTAATTAATGGATCCTCTCATGTTTAATTTTTTAAGGAAATTTTAAGGTAAGATTTTAATCTATTTACATTTGTGCCATGTAATATGTTTTTGTCACATAATTTGTTGTGGGCATTGACACTGCCCCGAACCATACAAGTCAGTACAACTGAATTTTGATGATTTCTGCTCGCTCATAACGTAGAAGCCCAATCAAACTCGCTCAAATTGTGTTACCGAATCCAAATGTATTATCATTTTTGGCAGCGAGACGAGTTTCGTGATTTTTATTAACTGGAATTGTTGATTCAGTTCAATTACAAAACCAACCCGTGTAGTGTGTTTGGGCTATAACTATAAGTTCTTAATAAGTTTTATGATTATGGATGTATTTATGTCACATAGTGTATATGTTTAAACCTTAAAATAAATGGTGGACGACTCAATGGAAGGAATCCACGTGGCCAAGTGAATAGCTAATGGAGCTGTTAGACGAATTGCCTGTGATTTTAATATTTACGTGCCGTCATGTAGTTTTTGTTTTTCTTGGTTGTATCGTTTCTTGAAATGCTAAAATCCAAGGGATTCCACGATCACTATTTGAATTGACGACTCCCTCAATTAAAATTAATTCTATAAATAAACTACACTTTCCATTGGATATCTCACTTAATAGACCTTAAACGTTAAAATTATCATGTATGTTGCATGTGTTGATCTAATGATCAGATTTTATACTTGTCATCTTGTCACGATCGAAAAGAAGAGCCAAACAGAAATGTCAGGTTAAACAGTCAATATCGAGAAATCCACCGTCTAACTTAAGACTGAGTGCAGAATATTTCTGTGAGCGATCTTAGAACTCCTCAAAATAACAAATGTGAGAATACAAAGAATAATAGAAATACAGAAAATGAAAAATAATACATGTTAATACTCAGTATAATCCCAAATTAAGTCTTTCCAATATCAAAATAAAAATATATGAGGAAATCTATGATATCTGGAGCCGATAAACCTCAATTCCTATTTTTTCTTCCTATATCTGTAGAGGGGAGAGTTGTTAAGGTAAGTGACAAACTCAGTACGTGATGTTATACCTACCATTTATCACATTTTTACATGTCGCTTAAGAGTGCCAGACGATTATCTCCAAAATCAACTCCAATGCACAATAGAAAACAATGGCATGCGTGTGAAAACCAATACATGAATAAAACACACGTGCATAACAATATAACAAATCTCACGATAAATCTCAAATCGAGCCCGTCGGCAAGAGCGAGTAAAACATGGTATCTAAACTCAACTATGTAATATAAATCCAGCAAAATGTGTACATGCCTAAATGTAGAATGCACATGCTCGTAAAAATATCGACATTAATACTAGTGGTATCCCACCAAAATAATATATACACATGTTAGGCTAGGTGTAACGCAATAATTATAATAACACATACTCATGTGGCGAGTTCTCCTAAACTCAGCAGTCGATGACTCCCAAATAATAGTTTCGAACTTAGCAAATTCTTCTGAAAGTGTTTTCACCAACGTTAATCTACTTTTCGAGACGAAGAGTTTGACACCAAAATTGCTTCGATCGGAGATTTTTTCAGCGACGATCTCTCTCTCTCTCTCTCTCTCTCTCTCTATCTATATATATATATATATAACCTTGTTGTTTTAATTTTTTTATTTTATTATTTTTAATTTATTCATTTTATTTTATTTTTATATTAAAATCATATTTAAAACTATTTAACGATTTTCAATTTTTTGATTCTTGAATTTTTCTGAACAAATTTATTTCGGTAATTTTGATGTTCTTCTCCTGTGAATTTAATTTATATGAAACGTGCGAACGTTAATTTAAAATTTTAATTTATTCACTTTAAAATTTTCGGGTCATAATTGACCTAAAAATTAGTACGCCACTATTTCTCGAAAATTTATGGACTCTATTTTAATTTACACTTAAAAATTCGTAAAATATTTATATGAAATTTTATCTTTACACATCTGACTAGTGAATAACTCTATTTATCTAGGTTACGGTATTATTAAACAAACAAAGTATAAAATTTCATGTATTAGTAAAATTTACGTTGAAATCTTCTCTCTGGTCGTGAAACTTACTTCTATCCGAATACTTCTAGTTTTGATTGCTCAAAATATGATTTGGAACTTAACCCAAGTGGATATAAAAACAACATTTTTACGTGTAGTCTTAGAGAAAACAATTTAAATAAAGCAACTTAAGGTTATGAAGTATGAAATCCAGAAAGAAAGAAAAAGGTACGTTTGATTTAAAAAATTCTCTTAAATTCACTTTCATTTTTCCCAAAGCGACGTCGTATTGAACAACTTCTTCACTGCTTTTTGACACTGTTCTCTTGAGGGCTTTTCTTCTGATATTGTTACTTGTTATTATTGTCTGTAGCTTCACCAAATCGACCTGCACTCGTATAGTGCTAAGTCCCCCGTCTAACCCGGAGCAATCGAAAACGAAATAAAATTGAAAACGAACGAAAATGAAGGATTTGCAAGGGTGGCCGTCGCATAATCGATACATGAACTTAAACTAAATACAGTACAAAACCTAATATTAAAGTTTTTTCTTTAATTGTGTCTCAATAACTATGTGTAAATTAAAGAATCACTGTTCTAAACAACCATAAACGTTCAACAAATGTAATTGAGTGATTTTGTTATTAAATACATTATAATTGTCATTGTGTATATCTTTAGTAAAATAATTACAATATATTCTAAATATCCAAAAAAAAAAAAAAAAAATCAATTGCATCAATGACAAGATACAAAATTCGTGACATTACATTGTAGCCAACTATTTTTACCGAGCATGGTTCAATTTCATATGATGTTAAACTCGAACCGTATCAAAGACAAAACCAAACTAAAACTTAACGTATGTTCCGTGTCATTAACAAAAATTTGTTCGAATAAAATTTATGCGGTGGGTTTTTGGTTTAGGTCTCAAATTTGTTTCGGGTCATCGTGCAATGTGAAGTTGAGTTAGGTTTAAACTAAATTTATTAGATTCCAATTGAATTTTGCTTAAATAACCAGAAACCGAATAAAAAACGTTTAATACCGCTCTTATGCAAACCAAGGTTAGTTTGATCAGGCCCGGAGCTGGTGGTTTGGTTCGATTCAATGGTTTGGGTAGATTCCGAGCACCTATAATTGCCACTCATTTTTTGGTATAATATATAGGAAATTAAAAAATTAAAAAAATTATATATAGGAAGTTACCAAAAGGCCACCTTTACTTTCTCACTAGAGCCGTTTATCGTGGCATCATATTTGACCGTTACAATTTTTAAAATTTCAAAAGCAAAGTTTTCTCTCCACTCCTATATTTCCCCTTTATTTTGATTTCTCCCCAACGTAGAGGATGGAATTGCCCAAAGAGAAAAGTTGAGGGGCAAAAGAGTATCCTTTTTGTTTTTCAAGCTTCGCTACAAGTCGTCCATTTCATTTCATCCAACGGTTCGTATTTCCTCCATCTAATTCCTGATATCCCATATTCCCTCCCTTTCCTTTTCCAAACTACGCTTAGTATCGGTCTATATCTTCCTAAAAATCTTATTTTGCGTCAATTTCCGCGAAAATTCTTTGATTTTCCAGCTACATCAGTAGTTTCTTCGTCTGGGTCAGCGAGAAAATTTGATGGTTTGTCTGGATAGTGAGAAAATCTTACAATGCCAGTGTCGACGAGGTCTCGGATCTTCAATGACGGGCAAAATGATCCAATTTCTGAACAGAGAATTGGGTCTAGATTAGATCAAGAAGACAAGCACAGTGTGGATCTTGCATTAAGAAACCCACACCACAGATTAAAGGAGAAGATGAGGGCGTTAACCCTTTTGTATGAACAGCAGAAGCAAGCTTCCGCAGCTTTCAAGAATGAATCTTTGAGATCGGAAGAGTTTCGATTTTCTACGCACCCGAGCGTGGAGCTTTCTGCTTCTTGTAAGAACGAAGAGAAAAAGGCAAATGTTGATCGTATCATGAGAGAAAATGTAATCCCTAGAGCTGCCATTCATAGAGCTTCTGTACTACGTCAGCCGCCAACTGCATATTGTAAGGAGAATATGGAGGTTGTAAAAGATAGAATTCAAGGGCTTCCGTATCCAAGAAAAGGCACTATGTCCACAACAGTTAAGAGAAAGCTCTCAATGGAAGTTCCGGCAGTTGTTGATCAAGATATTGACGAATTGAGAAGCGATTTGGAGAAGAAGGACATGGAGGCGAGCCGAATTCTCGTATTCGTGAGACTCAGGCCAATGGCAGCTAAAGAGAAGGAAGAGGGTTCTCATTGCTGTGTAAAGATGTTGAACAGGAGAGAAGTTTACCTTACAGAATTCACTCATGAAAACGATTATTTAAGACTCAAAAGACTAAGAGGACGACATTTTACCTTCGATGCTTGCTTTCCAGAAACCACTTCCCAGCAGGAAGTTTACTCCACAACGTGAGTATGCTTGATCAATTAGGCGTTTCTCAGTAGATTCCAAATGTTTACACACCCATTCCCTATGGTTGTTAGTATTTTCTGAAATTGGTATCTTTCTGGCGACGAGATTTGATGTCTTTAAGGATGTTTTCTGAAACTGCACAATGAAATGGCATCAAATATGTTTCTTTACTTTCAAACCCACTCTCTTTTGTTTTTCTTACAAATCTAGTACTAATGGTGGGTACTGGGAAAATTTGAAAATGCAGAACTGCTGAGCTCGTGGAAGCAGTTCTACAGGGAAGGAATGGCACAGTATTTTGCTATGGTGCCACAGGAGCTGGAAAAACTTACACAATGCTTGGAACAGTGGAGAATCCAGGAGTGATGGTTTTAGCAATTAAGGACCTTTTCACCAAGATTAGGCAAAGGAGCTGCGATGGAAATCATGTCGTTCATCTCTCCTACATCGAGGTCTACAACGAAACAGTCAGAGACTTGCTCGCTCCTGGAAGGCCACTTGTTCTTAGAGAAGATAAACAAGTAATTCTTCCTCTAAACACTGCTTAAATTGCACTGTAGTAATATCTCAAATGAACTGTTTGCCATATGTTACAGGGAATTGTTGCTGCAGGTCTTACACAATACAGAGCTTATTCCACAGATGAAGTATTTTCTTTTCACCCTATCAAAAGTTTTTTTTTTTTTTCTGGAATGGGATTATTATAAAGACTGGTTGAATTTGCTATTGTTCTTCAGGTGATGGCTTTACTTCAGCAAGGAAATCTTAACAGAACCACTGAACCGACTCGAATGAACGAAACCTCGTCACGTTCCCACGCTATTTTGCAGGTAGGTAGACTCTGCTCATATATAACCACTAATTTCAAACATTTGTATCCTATAAATGGTCAGTTTTAGGCTAAACAATGAACTTACAGAACCATTTACATTGGATACTTCGAATTTTCCCTTGAACAAATAGAATTTAATCTTTTGGTTATTATTAGCAAATATTCTCTTCTAGTTATTTCTTATTCGAACTCACTTTTAGACCTTTCAAAAAATCGTTCATTCTGTTATCTGGCTTAATATCGAATAATTGCAACACATCTGTGAAAAAAATAATCGAGAAATTGTCATTCTTAAAAAGTAGAACATATGAGATTTATTAGAACTAGAACTGGAAAAAAAGTATGTCATGTGCAGTTTACGTGATGAATTTAAGAGATTAAATAATAGTAAGAGTATATTTATCGATAACCCGAAGATTTATATCTATTTTTATTTTCCAATGTAAACAACCCTTGAGATTTAAGTCGAAATCACACTATACACTTCTCACTAGTTTTCACTACCTAATGTCACTTACAGGTGATGGTTGAATACCGAGTGAAAGACATGGCCATGAACGTCATTAATAAAGTAGGTAAACTCTCGCTGATCGATCTTGCCGGGTCAGAGAGAGCTCTTGCAACAGATCAGCGAACCCTTCGGTCTCTAGAGGGTGCTAATATAAACAGGTCATTGCTTGCACTAAGCAGCTGTATAAATGCATTAGTTGAAGGCAAGAAACACATACCCTTTAGAAACTCAAAACTTACTCAACTTCTCAAAGATTCACTGGGAGGAGCTTGTAACACTGTCATGATTGCTAATATCAGCCCGAGCTATCTGTTGTTAGGCGAGACTCAAAACACTCTTCATTGGGCAGATCGAGCCAAGGAGATCAGAACCAAGGTTCATAACTTTTTCCTAGTATGAATTCTTTTAGTTATTGTGTAGATAGTCATAGTTATTGAGATTAGACTTATAAAGAGTGAGTTTGGTTTGTTTAACGGGGATCATCTCGACTTATAATGACTTGTTATGTTAGTTAGTTGTGCTGTTAAAATAATCATCAGTAAAAAAAACAACTGTTTGATAAATTTAGTTAATAAAAGTGATTTATCGATTCAGATTGTTCGACTCATAATGATAAACACTCTTTGTTGGAAATTGGTTTGTGTTCATCTTTTTATGATTTTACGTGAACACAGGCTGCAGAGGGAAATGAGGAAGTAGTGAAATTACCCGGATCAGAATCCGAGGAGGCCAAGTTATTGCTCGAATTGCAGAAAGAGAATCGTGAATTGAGGGTGCAATTGGCCCGCCAGCAGCAGAAGTTACTCACATTCCAGGCACAGTCACTGGCAGCAAATGCTTCTCCAACGCCTTCTTCGGTCACATCTATGTTAACTCCCCCATCTTCAGCTCGACCACCGGAAAAGCAAAAACCAAGATCTTCTTTCTTAGCTCAGAATTGTTTTACTCCGAATTCGAAGAAAAGAGATGAAGCGGGAAGAGAGCTTCATAGCACTGTGAAAGCATTAGAAGCAGAACTCGAGAGGATGAAGAAAGATCACGCCTTGCAGTTGAAGCAGAAAGACGATATTATCAAAGATCTTTCGAAGAAATGCGAAAAACAATTGGGAGATGGAAGGGCCGGGAAGGAAGGCATAAAGAAAGTAGTCAAAAGGGGTAGTTTGAGGCCAAAGGAGACCTCCACCGGTGAGTTGAGATGCCCGAGTCATCGGTTGAAGTCCCCGGCTCCGGCAGCCAAAAAACGAAGCTTTTGGGACATAACTGCGGCTAATAGTCCGTCCGTGGCTACTCCAAATGGAAGGAAAACTAGAAGTTTTGTTGCTAATCAGTCTAATGCAACTCCTTCACTGCTTCTTCAGGTACTCTGAAAACTAAATTGTTGGATTACGAGTACATCAGCATGTTCTTATTTGTGATTGTTTTTGGGAGCACAGCCTGGTTTTTCTCGCCAGAAGTCGCCGTTATGAGAATGTAGTTGTGGAAGAAGACAAATCAATCAATCAATCATTGCGGGTCAAGCATTTCTTCTGCTCTCGGACATCTTCCTTTTTGTGTTCATGCTTTACAATTGAGATTGAGTTTCCATTTATGTAATTATTATTTTCTTACGTTATTTTTCTGGTTTGTGTCGTTTGCATACTCCCCCCTGTTAGTTCAACTTCTGAATTAGTTCCATCCGATATGGATTGTCCTCGAAAGGCAGCGACCGAAAACAGAGAAAGAGAGAGGAATCGGGAGGGGCTACCTCTGTCTGATGATTGGGATGATGACCTGTAATCCACAGTCTGCAGGAGTTCATGTCACATCATCGTCTCAGCCAATAAAGGCAAAGGCACGAAAGCCTTGAAACTAGGGGAGAGCCGGAGCCGCTTGCACACTATTGATTTTTTAATTATTATTATTTTTCTCTTTTTGGAAATATAATTAAATGATTATCTTAATTGAAATAGTTTGAGGAAACTGAAGAGTTTAAAAAGGGAAAACGCAGGCCATTTTGTCTTCTTTCCATTTATTTGCTTTATTTTAATTTCATTGGGATCATTTCCCACAACAGAGTAATGATTGAAAACCAATGGTTTAATGGAGGTGTTTGAGTTTGTCTGCAAAATTATAATCATTATATTATTATTATTATTATTATTATTATAACACGCCTGAAGTATGAGCAAATTCAAGGATCTACTGTTCTTCAAACCAGCAAACTCAATGATCCCCTGATCAAGAGGACACAAGATTGAACTTTGATTGTATATAGTCAAAGAAAGATCAAAACCAGCAGCAAATCCAAAGAAGACATGATCAAGGATTGAACAAAAACTATTAATATACACCTTCACCACCCCCTTCTCCCACAATGTTTCTAGTGTATTTGTCCTCTTTCCCCCACTTCAGTCTTACACTAACAACATACGAAGCAACCCACCATCTATTTCAATACCAAAACCAGAAAATTTGAGAAACTAATTGAAAAAAACGCAGACCCAGATTCATGATTCAGAACCAATCAAGCATTTCAGGAGTTGATTTTGAAAGGGCAAAGAGAAAAGTTGAGATAATTTTGGCTCTTCAATGGCGGATTAGAGTCTGAGCAAATAGATACTGAGCTCAGGAGCGCCATTGCTATCGGGGTTCATCATGTAGAATGCTTCAGAATCCTTCGAACCTACGATTCTCTCGAACTTAGCCCTCATGTACATGAAATCTCCGTCGGACCCAGCTTCTCCGTCGTTTCCTGGTAAAACTCCGGCCCCCATTGAAATAGGCTCCAGAGCTTTCAAGATTTTCCAGACCTTCGGTCCACAATCTTGTCTAGCAGCAAATCCACACTTTTTGCCATTGCAGAACGTCCTCCAAGCAGGCTCCTCTAGTAGTCTCACCGACTTCTTCTCGTCTTCTTTAGCTTTGTCACATTCCAACGCAATTCTAACCAACCCAGACGCCATTTCTTTCACCAACCCACTAATTGGAGTGGCTAGCTCTATCAACAGAGCAGGGTGGGCAGTCGGATCCTTCTGGAACGCGAAATGAACGTACCCTCGCCGGGAGCCGAAGAGAGTTCCGACCACTCGTGGGCCGAGCCCGAGTGGGAGGTTGCCTCTGTTCTTGCCAAACACAGTCAGCACTGATTTGAGCCTTGAAGCTGCAATTTGCTGCAGTTTTCTTCTCTGCCCTTGAAGTAAAACTTGCGGCTGAGGTCGATCGTCTTCTTCTTTTTCTTTCTCTGCAACTTCAGAGGAAGATTTCAAGGTTGGAGCTTCAAGCCCTTCTTCGTTCCCAATTTTCTCTGTCCAGTGGAAGTGCCTTTTGGAGGACTCGTTGGAGCTCCTAGTTCTGGCCATGGCTATCTTCATTCGGGAAAAGCCGAAGACAGATGCAGTCCTCGAGTTGGTGGAGAATGACTGAATGAGTATGTTATAAAAACAGATCCTGGGACTGGGTTATTCCAATCGTAGTGCCGGAGATTATAGAATACGAACAAAAGAAACATAGACTGACCCACTGGCAGAGTTAGAGAGAGAAAGAGAGAGGGATCTAGAGAGACAAAGTGTGTTGTTTCACTTTCTTGTGGGGGTGGAGAGGGAAGGAAGATCTTGCTTGACCAAAAACTTTTTGACTTTAAATTCCCCAGGACGTAACAGTAGAACTACAAAAAGCAAATAAAGCATAAGCCATGAGAGTTAATAATAGACATGGATACAAGAGGCGTCTGAGATTGCAGTGGGGCATCAGGAGGGGCGCCAGTAGCGGCGGCAGATGATGTTGGTCTAAAGGGAGCTGCTCATTTCTTATGCTCTGTTGGGGACAGAGTCTACATTTCACCAACCTGCGAACAGCCCACCTCACTCTTGTGGGTAACTTTTACAAATCAACCAAAATTATAACTTAATTGTAAAGCTATATGTTAAATTCTTTTTAATCAAATTTGTTAAATTCTTTTTAATCAAATTTGTAGCTTATAGAAAAAAAAAAAAAAAGTTATTACAAATCTAGGTCGACCAACTCGGGAGATCTGGCGGGCTGGTCTTCCGATCAACTCTTTTGAATATTGGACTTGCAAATCGACTTGGCGTCTAAGGCTATCGGGCCCAACCACCCAATCTAGGATGGCCTAGCAAGGCTCTAGTCCCAATCTAGTCGGCCCAGACTTGGAATGTGTTATAACGAGACTTTGTCGTGTATTATCTTGTTGTAAAATTTTAAGGACTAATCTAACTTTTACATGAAATTAATATACAACAAATGCTGTTTTTTTTATCAAATTGATTATCAGAACAATAAGTCATGACTCATGGACAAATTAAAATAGAATAGTCAGGTGGAACAACCTCGTTATCTAGGAAGACCTAATTGTTCAGCTCGGGACTAAGTTTGTAATGAAAGACTTATTTACTATGCAGCATAGCACATTGTTATGTCGCAATTTGAGTCATGTTCTTCGACCATTGATTGGAAAACTCGATTTTTTTGACTAACCATGCTAAAACTCGATTTAAAACTTCTACCAACAATTTCAAGTCTAAAAAATACGTCGATTCAAACGATGATTTCTACTTTTCGAACTCACAATCCAACTAGAAATACAAAAATCAAAAGAAAACCAATGAAACAGAGGTTAGAAGCGAACTTCCTTTAAAAGAACATCGCTAAACACACAAAGACAACGTAGAGACTCTGATCTGACGAAAAAATGACCAAAACGGCCTCTTGACTCTCTCTTCTCTCCGGTTGTGATTTCCTTGGCCAATCAAAGGAACAGGTTTTGTCCCCTCGTTTTATAAAATATAAAAGAAAGATTAAATTTTATTTCTAAATTATTTTTATGTGATATATTATATTATAAATTAATTAAATTTTTAATCCTAATTCACTGGAAATCAAAACTTTATATAAAATTTAACAAAAAATTAAACATAATAAATTACAACAATTCATATTATCGAATTACACAAAAAATTAACTCGATAATATTTATGAATATGTAGTTGCCGGATTTTACGTAATACCTCTTCAACAAATCGACCACTTTAACGATCAAAGTTTATTAAATTTGCACGTAAATGCAGTGATTTTTTTTTTTAACTATTATCGTCTCTCTCTGTCTCTCTCTCAATATTTGAACACTAACGTTGTCCACGAGATACCCATTGCATCATTAAACCTGAACTGAACATAGTGAATACAAAATTTGGCCAAGGATGGCATTATCAATGAGAAGCTACAGAATCTGTCTTGAGGGGTTGCTCCTTTTATTGGTAGGATTGAACGAAGCTCACAACTTCACTCCTGTTTTCTGTCTCTACCAAACAATGAACGTCCTACGGGGAAAGAAGGGACCGAGGGATAGACCCACCGGTAAGACTGAGCCGGTTCGATCACCGAATAAGTTCAAACGAAGTTTGATATTTTCTTTAATTGCATGCGCAATTCTAGTAATAAAATGACAATTATACTTAGATTTAGTGTTCGCCTTACTCAAATGTTATGAAGAGTAATTTTAGGCTAGATGACTTCCTTATTATAGAAATCACAGGTTAGACTATTACGTGAGACTTGATAACATAAAACATCTGTTCCCCAAATATGAAACATCAATCAAATTCTGGTCGGGGCGTATGTTGATCTGTTTATTTATATATTTTTGATTAATGATTTTGTTTTTCTATGTCTAGGATATTTTATATAAATATTATTTTGCCTATTTCTTCGGTTTTTTTTTTCTGCTAAACATGAAGTTCAGTAAATTTTACTTGAGAAATCATTCGGAATGGAGAGGGGAGAGTAGAAGTGTCTTTCAAATGTTTAGAAAATCGTGAATTTTTTTTATTCGCATGTTTAAATCACGAGTTTTTGATTCCTCCAATCCTGGGAAATTGATGTGGGTGAGTGTATTTTCGTTTTCTGTCTGTGTGTTCTCGTCTCATATCCACGTCTGCCATTTGGGTGTGTCAGAAAAAATGGAGTTTTGCGAGGTGGGGAAGGAAAGCTAGTCAGTTACTGGCTAGGCACAGATCAGGGTCGGTAGACGGTAGCTGCTTTGCTCGGTAAAATCATGGCCGTCGATTATTTCTACAAGCAGGACAAAATATCGAATTTGAGAAACCATCTGTGTCTAGAGAGAGAGAGAGAGGGATTGATTTCATCGCTCTTGGCTCTATAAATGCGAGTGAGGGCTTTTGTGGATCACTCTCTGTAGTTGGATATAAATGGGATTGTTCGCTTTTCGTTTCAGATCTGTGAGTTTATTTTATTTTCTCTGTTTGTTTTCTGGGTACGGATGATGCAGATTTTGGTAGGAGGCGTAGCCATTGCTGGAGGCAGCGGTTCATCGACCCCTTCCTGAGATTTGTCGTCAGTCAAAGCATGAATCGGTCGATAAACCTCTGCATCCAGCGCTCTCTCTCTCTCTCTCTCTCTCTCTCTCTCTCTCTCTCTCTCTCCCCTCTCTTTCTTTCCTCTGTTTGATTGCTGAGAATCGGTAGGAAAGACGATCTGATTATTGGGCCTGGATAATCAAACTTCGTCTGTTCATCTGCTTAACAGAAACAGAGCTTGAAGCTTCACATAGACTTTCTTAAAATGTTTATTTTGATCTCATACTCCGTTAAGTTGCTTAGATATGGAGATTTGGAGGATGAAGATGATTGATTATTCGTGTTAATCTGGATTTGATCACTGTTCTTTGCCTTCATCTTTACACTTGTTCTTAGTTGATTTCCTTAGATTTATTCCCGTCTGCGTAATTGATTGCATGTGTTTTTTTAGGCCTCGAGAATGGACAGATGTCAATATCTGTTCAACTGTGGTACACTGTCTAATTTTACTTTATATTAACCAAGGAATCAACATTAATCGTTAGGCTTCTGAAGAATAAAGTCCAATATTCTAAGATAGTTTTTTTTTTTTTTTTAATTTTTACTTTTAATACCGCATCCCAATCATTGGGACAACGCTGGGTGGGTGTTCTTTTCTTAAAAGTATTTTTCTCTCGTATGTCTCTCCTAGTGGCTCGAAGCGAAGATTCACTCGTAATTTTATGAATTGAAATCGAATCGAGCAAGTTTCCGAACCGAACCAAAACAGGGCATCATCTTTTTATCTGGTTTGGTTTGGATAAGTTTTGTTTTGTTTAATCCTTATAAACTAATTGGGACTGTTAAATTTGTAACGAATGTATGACGTATATTATTCGACTTGGGGGTTGGGGTCTCATATGAACAAACACTCGGGTGTTTGTGAGATGGGTTTTATCCCGGATATAAGATCCATCAATTATTTTAAAGATTTAAAATATGCATTAACTATAGTACAACCATACCAAAGAGGGATTTCGAGGCCGTTGGACGTGATCTTTGATCACCGAAGAGGCGTTATTCAATCATGCACCGTGATTTTTAAAATCTATTTTAAGATATATCTTAGAAAACGGGTGATATATCTAATCTCCTAGCATCACAATTTTTATGATGCACGTACACATGATTTTTTTACGAGTACGATGCAATATGAAGTAGAAACTGTTTTGGATAAATACTCAACTGATGGTTTCTAGAACTCATTTTAAAGAAAATAGTTTTTAACAAAAGAAAAATTCATCAATGGCAATGACGATCATAAAACCAATTTTCAAAACATTACAAGCCTTTATACACCAAAAACACAAAATGGCATCACAACTTGCGTTCGGCTGAGGAATCCGAACATGCCAACTTAGAAATGAGTTCATGCACTTATGCAAATTGTATGCGTCATGAGGAGGTCAAATTTCGGTGACGTATGCAAAGGTTAACAATGGTGGACTAACCTCTTCGTAGAGTATGGGAAGCCTAGAGGAGAGACGAAAATAGAAAGGGAGAAGTGAGAATTAAAGTCTAGGGACCGAGTTTAGAAGAAGTTTAAGTATCGTTAACGGCAAGGTGTTCGTTGTTATTCCGAGCAGGATTGGAAGTCAATTGACAAAATTACATTATAATTTTAAATAAAAATTAATTGTTCCAAATCATTAAAATTAATTTTGTCATCTTGACAACTAGTGGAACTATAAATTCTAAACTCTAGCTGACTTTTATTTCACTCTCCCCCGTTCTCTCTCTCTCTCTCTTTCTCTGTAGGTGAGCTCGGAGAGGGGAAGTGATAACAATGGCGTATAGAGATTTAAGCTCTATCACTGTCTCCGATATCCAAGCTCTGGGGATTTCTCCTCAAGTTTCAGACCAACTCCATGCTAGTCTTTCCAAGATCATCCAAAATTTCGGAGTTGCCACTCCCGAAACGTGGCGTCAAATATATACGCGTCTTCTCAACCCTGAGCTTCCCTTCTTATTCCACCAGATGTTGTATTACGGTTGCTACACAGGCTTTGGACCCGATCCCCCGGCTTGGATTCCAGACCAGTTAGTTCCCAAACATTGCCTTTCTCAATTTTTGTTATGATTTTTCTATTCTCTGAAATTTGGGTGTTCTTTTTTGTTTAAATTCAAAATGAAGACGCTGAAACTTTTTTAACCATTTTTAGTGCATGTAGTGAAGTTACGAATTGCTTTAGAAGTGAAGTCATCATCGGGGATCAGTATACTATCCTCTTTTATTTTTTTGTTTCCTTGCCACGATCATTTGCATACTTTAATGTATATGAATTCTGACTAGCGGGTAGTGATGTGTTTGGTTTACAATTTTGGCGTTTACATTCCAATTTTTTCACGGGATTTTGTCTGAAAGAGTTTAAAATTATCACTTGGTCCTTTTATTTCTCGATTCAATGTTGTTCTTGTGACAATTTTTTGGATTATCATGGTGGTTTTTTTTGAGAGGGGAGAACGTGGAGAAGTGAGCAAAAGAAGATAAAAAAGAAATGCCTTATGTCGTCAGTAAAATTTCTGGATTGAGCATCATATTATGTTTGAAGAATATGTAAAATTATTTATAGACGAGGTGTGATGAACTACTCCCAGAAAAATGAAGCTATTTTTGTGTTAGCGAAAGACAATTGGTGTGTACTTTAATGTCCACTTTCTACGGTCCCAACCGATAAAAGAACTTATCTTTATATAACCTCTTTGCTTTTCTGAAAGTACAATATTACAATGCCGAGACTCCTTTTTTTGGTAGGATGCAAAATTTGTTAATCTTCTATCCAGTTCCGTCCTCGCTTTGAGGAATGAATCAGTGGAGGAATTAAGTGTATGATTAAAAGTAAACGTATGCTATGAATATGTATTATGTGAAAAATATTATGGATGATTTCAACATGCTTCCTTGTGATCTTAAAATAATAAAATATAAACTCATGCACTTGTATAATTAGGGAAACTGCAACTTCAACAAATGTTGCCCAGCTACTCGAGAGGAGGGGTAAAGAGTTCTTGAGTTCAAAATACAAGGATCCCATGTCAAGCTTCTCCGATTTCCAGCAATTTTCTGTCTCAAATCCCGAGGTATTGTAGTTATAATATCAAATTTTATGCTCTGAAAATTTAAAATGTGTGTCCAATTTGTGATGTTGGTCGGCTACACAATTCTCGCCTTCTGTTTGATAGGTTTATTGGAGGACCGTATTTGATGAGATGAACATAGCATTTTCTATCCCTCCCCAACGCATCTTACATGAGAATCCTTCTCATGAAAACCATTTTTCTAACCCAAGTGGTCAATGGCTTTCTGGAGCCATTTTCAATCCAGCCAACCTCTGCTTAAGTAATGATGTTAAGTGGGATTTGGATGCTACAGCAGTTATATGGCGTGACGAAGGAGATGATGATCTGCCTTTAAACAGAGAGACAATTGGAGAATTGCGTGCTGAGGTTTGGTAGGCCATTTTCTTCTCAGTCTTCTCTGAGTCAAGGCATTCCTTAGATTTTGTGAATGCTTATGTACTTCACTGAATTATATCTGAATACTGTGGATAGTTTTTAAAGTTTCAACGTTACCTTTCACTAACTTTCCCGGCAACATCAGTAGGTCTGACGTTATATGATTCATGGATTGTATGATATGTTAATTTGTTCTGAATTAACAATTTGATTCACCAATGATTCCTGCTGTGCAATGAGGCAGAATTTGTGTGAAAAAAAAATTCAATGTGAAATTTCTGTTTATTTCAAAAGATAATCCTGCTGGTACTAATAATTATAGGTTAGTTGCACATGCAATCAAGGATCTAGGTTTCGAGACGGGCTCTGCTATTGCTATTGATATGCCAATGAGTGTCAAAGCTGTAGTGATCTACTTAGCTATAGTTCTGGCAGGCTATGTTGTCGTGTCAATTGCTGATAGTTTTGCTGCGCGGGAAATCTCAAGTAGACTTAAAATATCGAAGGCAAAATCCATATTTACCCAGGTAAGTACGACTTTTAGATGGATATGTTGTGTGAGTTGAAAATAGTTTGTTCCATTTTTTTTTTCTGATTTGATTTCATGTGTGAAGCATAAGTTGTTTGGAAACAATAATAAGATTTTATCGCTATGCACTTTAAGACAAGAAAGTTTGAGATTGGAGCAGTACCAATAAGACATGGACATCGAAGAGGACATACCAATGCTTTATTTTTTATTTAAAAATATTGGTCATTTGCATTTGGGACAAGATAACTGAAACATAAATTTATGTTTTTGAATTTTTTTATGTAGTTTATAATCCATTCAGCATGGGGATGATATCAAGGTCTGTAAGTCAAGAAAGAGAAAATTAGAAATGTCTGAGCAAGAGTTTAATAATTCAGTATTGGGTAAAAAAAAATTCTATCTTTGATAAGTACTTTCATCTTCCACCATATCTTATAAACTTTTTCTTCTATTTCTTAATCTAATTCTTGTTAGAGAATGTTTATTGACCAAACAATTCTCTTTTTTTTCTATTTACTCTCAAATGTCAGGATTTTATCATTCGAGGTGATAAAAGTATCCCCTTGTACAGGTGAAGTTATTTTCTATATCAGTCCATGAAAAAAAAAGCATCTTTTTTTAAACATAACTTAGATTCTCACATAATTCTTCAATTTTACAGTAGAATTGTGGATGCCCAGTCCCCATTGGCGATTGTCATTCCAGCAAAGAAGTCTACCATTACCATGAAAATGCGGGATGGTGACATTACCTGGCATGATTTTCTAGAAAGAGTGAAAGATCTCAAGTACACACTTTATTCTGTTAAATAATTTCTTTTCTTACGTCTGCTATCATCTCATTTCATTTTTTTTATTATGTTTTCTTTTTCATCTCTTGTCAGTTGTCACTGAAATTATGTTTAACTACCACTCATTTTCCATCTCCTTTTCAAGATATTACGTTTTACCACTGAAATAATGATTTACTTGAGCAATGATGGTATTGCTATATTTGAACCAATGATTATTGAAGTTTGCAGACTGACTTCTTGATTATTATGGCAAAAAACAATGGAATACACATTCCAATATGGCATATAAGACCATATAATATATATCAAGTACCCTTTTAAAGCAACATTTTTTGTTTTTTGATTTATCAGTTCATAATTTTATTGATTCATATTGCCTTCTGAAGTATATCAACTAGCACTTTGATGCCACTGCTGTAGTTATATTTTTCTTTGGAAATTTGCAGAGGATCTGAATTTTCTGCTATGGAACAACCGGCAGAATCATTTACAAACATTCTTTTCTCTTCTGGGACTACAGGTAACAATAAAAGAGCCACCTGAAAAGTTCTTGCTGCTTTGAATTTTGTTTCTACACATGAAAGGGATAGTTAAAATACCTTAGAGCTACATGGGATTAGTCTTTTCACCTCGTAATAAGAATATATGTTATATCTAGGATATATGATGTTTTAAATGCAATAAACAATCTTCATCTCAAGAAGGTATGACATATAGTAGTATTTAGAGTTTTCTCGTTGAGTTTTTCAGCTGAGAAGAAAGTTCCAATTAGCAAAAATCTTTAGATTTGTTGTTTTGGTTATTTCTTAAGTTATTTAGCTTCATCGAGAGGTAAGTTTGTTCGAGTACAAAAAATTAACTATCGTTTTTTAAGATAATATTAATTTCATTATTGTCAAATGAATTTATAAATTTAAGGTTTTTAATATTTACTTTTTTAGTTTAGTTCTCTTGTTGCAAGGGAATTGCTATAAACTAAATGTTCTCTGTGATGTTTTTTTTTAAAATGGTTCTCTCATGGTTTTTTTTTGTAATTTCTCTATTTAATATACATTGGTTCTTATAAAAAAATGAGATAAAAACATTTTGTTATTGTTGTTTTAGGTTATTTATTATTTTCTTATTATTGTGACAATTTTTTGATTTAGAGGTTTTTTGATCATATAATTGATTATGAACTACCCTGAAAGACTTTAGAATGTCTAAATTTGGTCTATTTGTAAAAAAATTTCGAGATCTGAATCACATAGATTTAGTCCTATTTTCTAAATTGATTTGTCATTATGTTTCATAAAGTATATAGGATTGTAATGCACTCATGAGTCAAGAAATATTTTTGCATGCTTAATAAACTCTCAAAGATTTTAATTATTGGGCCACTGAAAAACATTAGAAAGAACTAATGATCCGAGAGTGAGACTTATCAATTCAATCCAAAGTATCATTATTTGTTCCTGCTGTGGCTAGAAGGAATCGTTGATTAAAACTTCATCAGAAAATTCATTAACATCCCGTAGCTAGTGTTTTTATTGACTTATCTTGGATCTAACTATCAAAATTTCTAGTTATATTTTAACACGAAGGATTAACCATGTTACTTTACAATTTTTGTAGTAGAAGAAAACACCATCTATGCTTTTTGCATCTCTACCAGTTCTCTCCATGAACTATGCATTGCTTTCAAAAGAGGTTTTGGAGCAGCAAAAGTTGTTTCGTAACCGAAACAGAGAAATAAAATAAACCAGATAAATAACTATCAAAATAAATAAAATTGTATTAATTATCAAAAGTCTCTCATTAATGTTCACAACAACTATTGATGATTTAAAATCTTAATAAATCTCTAAAAAAATAAAATAAATCTCTATGAAAATTTTTAAAAGGTTAAACTCTATCTAAGAAATTAAAACAAATAAAAATCAAATACGAAAATAAAATATTAAAAAGATTATGAATCTTAAAAGATCCACTGGCTTATGGGCTTGGGCCACAATCGCGTTCTACATCAGGTTTTTCCAAAGCTGCTCAACTCTTAGATCTGTTTCTACCCTCAACGACACATTGAGGGAAATCGATTTCCTTGGAAGTAGGAATTCAAATGCTATTTCTAAAGAATGATGTGGCAATCTCAAATATTCTAATGAATTCTAATTCTCAAAGAGGCCCCTTCACTTAAGAACACCTATCCGCCACGGAGTAACACTTCGCCTTATGGTATTCCACCTACAGTTATACTCCCTCAATGATTTGCATTATACAAGCAACCCCCCACACCATGCCAAAGGAAATCTCTCGATGATTTGCTGCAACTTTGTTTTCACCAGGGAAGGCATTCCAAGGCACAACAAAAGGTAATCAAATTAGAAATGGTACTCCTTATCCGTGTTATTTTCCAAGCGCTAGGAAAAGCCTTTCCATTTGTGAAGTCTCTTATCAAAATGTGCAATGATAGGATCCAATTTTGTATCTCCAGATAGCCCCCGGAGGCTAACCAAGATACAAAGACAGATGGATGCCCATTTGACAGCTCCAATTCAATTCTAGGCTCAATAGTTTCTAATTTCCCCAAATAGAATATTTTTCAAAATTTGAAAAAATTTACCCCCGCAACCCGTGACACCCCAAAGAAGAAGCCGAAACAGAGATACTGAGGATTGGATCAGTGTCACAAAATATTAGGTACCATCGACAAAAAAGCAAGTGAGTTTTCAAATACATCTTTCCACTTAAACCCTTACCAACGAAGTTTCAGACGGAATTAAAGAGGAGAAGGGAAAGAGGGTCCCCTCGCTGATGGCCGCAAAGAACTTGCATGGAGCTCCCATTAATCACCGACATATAGTTAATGAAATTTTCCAACTATATGAGTTTGTTGATCTACCTGATTACGAAGTCCTTACACTTGCAATTGGTGATGCTAACTAGCCAATGGAAATATTAACATAGGTGGTGTTTCAGCATGTTATCTGTAACGCCTCGATTTTTAAAATCCCCAATTTAAAAACCCTAATTTGAAACCCTAGAAATTATTCTCAAAATTTGAGTTAAAATCGAGCGTTAAATTTTCAGCTTAAAACATTTTCTTAAAATCTTGAATAAAAATCATTAAATGGGCGGAAACTGTAATTAAAACAATATTTAAACTTATTCGAAATAAATGTAGAATCATAAATAATTTATAAAAACTCTAATAATAAAATTCAACATCATTTATTCGGAATTAAAATAAAAACCGAAATACTTTTAAAAACTGAAACATAATATTTTAAATTCTTTTCTCGAGAAAACTAACATCTTCTTCTATATGCTCGTTTGCCACTGGGAGATTCTCGATCGCAGATAGTTCCTCCTCAGATAAAAACTCACCTACATCACAAAATTATTTAAAATATGAGAATTAACTCAGCAAGCAAAAATACGTGTAATGGTCAAAAATTTACATTTACTTTTACCGAATCCTGATTACAGAACTAGTTGATACTTATTTCCCAACTTTAGATTCAGCCATCTCATTGTCGTTCAGGATTTGTCAACTTACTTTCGGTCAAGCTCACCATTTTATTGTCGTTCAAACTTTTGCTATCACGTCAGTACCATTAATGTTCAAGCTCACCATCTCATTGTCGTTCAGGCTTTTGCTATCACATAATTTTCATCAATTCCATCATTTTCATGCACATACAATGTCCTACCAATTTTATTTTTATACTATTCTAAGTCAATGCCAAAACATGCGTGCTCAAATATCAAATCGTGTAATAAAACATTTATAAGAAAATAATATAATATCTTGTGATGTAGGGCCAAAGCCAAAACATGAGAAAACTGTATTTTTACTTGGATTCCGAGCGGTATAGATATCGGGATTCGTTTACTATTTCAAATAATATCCTGCTCAAATAGAATCTTTGGTATTAAATTTCAAAGAAATTCGAGCAGAAATTCGTTACGTTGTTCTCTTGGGTCGGATCGGGTTGGTTGGATCGTTTGGATGACTTTCGGGATCTTTCCTACCTAATTCGAATGTCGATATTAAAATCCAACTTAATTAATTCCAACTTAAAAGAATTTGGACAGAAAATTCTTACCGGTTTAATCTTGGATCGGTTCGGTCAGATTCGGGTCGAAATTTGGTTTGGATTTGGTTTGAGTGAAAAGTGCCAGTTTGGGTCAACTGGGCCGGTCCGGGTCAACTGGGCCGATCTAGTTCGGTTCGGCTGGACCGATTCAGTTCGACTGGACCTCTTTAAAAGAACCGGTTCTGGTTTTTAAATAAAACCAACTCTTTTCTTTTTCCTGTTCCGCTGAGAGAAAGAGAGAGTGAGTGAGTGAGTGAGCGAGAGATCGAGAGTGAGGAAGAGCGAAACCGAGAAGAACAGAGTGAGGGAGAGCTTACGCTGTTGAGGGAAATCCTTTGATCGAAGGGTGCTCTCTGCTGTCGCGAAGTAAAGCTCAACCGAGAGGGGTTTTGCCGTGTCGGAGAGGCTTGCAGCGTCGGAGATCGAGGTAAGTACTCCTTCTCTTCTTGAAGGACCCGGGAGGGAGAGCTGATGTGCTTTCCTCCTTCATGAGTACCTCTATTTATAGGAGAGGTTAGCACCCCGCTCCTTCAAGATTTTCGGGTTTCAATCGGATTTCCCGGCTGTTATCTGATTGGCATTGGATTTTTGGTTGAGCGGTTATTCTGTTAGATTTTGAACACTTCCCCCATATCGTCCAGGTTCATCCCGGATTTATTGATAAAAATTAGCAATCCGATTTCTAAATCGAATTTCTAAAGATATTATCTTAATGGAAATCTAATATTCTTCTGTACCGGGATGATTTTTAGGATAGGTTCATTGGATTTGTTTTCTAAAATTTGGGTTGTGATTTAGGAAATTTGAATTTGAATTTCCAGATTATGTTTGATTTGAAAATTTTAAATTTTCAAATTTAAATATTGAATTTATTTGGGAATTTTTAAATTTTGAATTTATAATTTTTTTTTTGAATTAAAAACTCTAACGGTTACACTATCACTTTCTTTATATCTTAATTTCCGTCTCTTCTTATTTTGTCGTGTTAAGTTTAGCTTTCTAAAAAATACAAAGTGGCCTAAAAGTTTAAAAAAAAAAAAACAAATACTTTAAATTAAGTTTTCCTTAAATCCAGTCTTTAGTAACATGTCAAATTTTAAAATTTTGGTTGTTTCTTTCAGTACTTTTCTAAAAGAATTTTATTGGCAACTGATGCTGTCTGTACAGACTAAAAAGTTCTTCAGGAGTAAGAAAACTAATTGTGCTAAAAATTAAAATCATGCAATTATTAACATTCAATTGCAAATTTTACCAAGACTAGGTTTTTGATGAAAAAAAAAATTCATCCAAAGTTTTTGGCTTGATTTCGTCTGTTTTCCTTATTTAGGGGAGCCAAAGGCAATTCCATGGACCCAAATTTCTCCTTTAAAAGCAGCTGCAGACGCATGGTGCCACATGGACATTCATAAAGGGGACGTAGTTGCTTGGCCAACAAATCTTGGTTGGATGATGGGTCCTTGGCTAGTATATGCTTCCTTGTTAAATGGGGCATCCATGGCATTGTACAATGGTTCTCCACTTGGTTCTGGTTTTGCCAAGTTTGTGCAGGTGTGATCAGTGCGTTACAACAATTTATGAGAGACTATCATGAATTTGTTGTTTAAAATGTCAATGAAGTATTTAATAAATGTTTGGGTGATGTTAAGTTTGCCGCATAGCTTTGGTTTTATTTTTTTTATCTCTTGACATTGTAGAAATTCAGGAATCGCGATTGTGTGGTGTTTTAACTAGCTTAAAACAGTTCTCATTATTCACGAGCTCATATTGATCTATTTTTAGGATGCTAAAGTAACAATGCTTGGTGTTATACCCAGCATTGTTCGAGCATGGAAAAGTACGAATTGCACTGCTGGCTTTGATTGGTCTTGCATCCGGTTAGTATAAAGATATTAATATCTACACTTTTCATCAAAACTGGATTCTGTATGTGTCCATATGAACATCTGGGCACTCGTGGGCAAAATGTGGTAGCCCTTTGATCATCTCCATATGTTTTTGACCTCTGTTTTCTGAGATGGCAGTTGCTTTGGATCTACTGGCGAAGCATCAAATGTTGATGAGTATTTATGGCTAATGGGAAGAGCTTGCTACAAACCTATTATTGAATATTGTGGCGGCACAGAGATAGGTGGTGGGTTTGTCACAGGTTCTCTGCTACAACCTCAATCATTGGCTGCTTTTAGCACTCCGGCTATGGGCTGCAGTTTGTTCATTCTTAGCAATGATGGTTCTCCAATAGTAAGCATCGACCAACTCATTATTTTATTTGGAATTTATTCTGATCCAAAGACTTGACGCTCATTCATCATTTATTTTACATAGTTACTCAAGTCAAGAACTTCACCTTCTTCACACTTTCTAGATGATGGAAAAAAATTAATTGAAAATGGCAACAAAAGAGAACAAGGCCTTGGATGGCCACTGAATCAGTTATGAAGGCTTCCAATCAAAGAGGATTAGAGAGAAAGGAAAACCTGTGAAATATTCTTCAGTGGGTTAATCTCACCATTGAATAAGCTAATTTTATTTAGCTTTCTTCCATCTACAGCCACAAAATATGCCCGGAATTGGTGAATTAGCGCTGGGTCCTTACATGTTTGGAGCTTCTAGCACACTGTTAAATGCTGACCATTATGATGTATACTTCAAGGGAATGCCAGTTTTTGATGGAAAGGTGCTGTAGTTTTTCTACTTGTATTTCCTCACCCAAAATTCTCTCTTTATCGTTAAATCTCATTTGCCAATGCAGGTTTTGCGTAGGCATGGGGATGTATTTGAGCGTACATCTCGAGGTTACTACCGAGCACATGGTCGTGCAGACGATACAATGAATCTCGGAGGAATCAAGGTTTGTACTCTTTCTCTCTCTCTCCCCTCCTCTCCCTGAGCTCCTCTACGAAGTCCCTCACTTTCTAAGCTTGAATGAGCAATTCCTTTTAAATGTTTTGATACTTGTCCATGAGAATACTGGTGGATCAACCAAATATTGCTTTATAATAATGGAAAAATAGACTAAACAGCCTCGATTTGCTTGAGTATGCGAAGTACATTTGCTTGTTTGTTTGAGTTTTAAATGAACTTAGCTTAAGCTCTTAACCAAATACTGATAAACCTAATTTTCAAAAGTTCCCCGACGATGGAGTTGGTCTCCGACTGAACTTAGATCATGCTCTTTCTCTAGAATAGGCTTGACGTCTTAGGATGATTGAAAATAATGTCTACTTGTCAATCCCTTTTTCTTTTCATTTTCACTCATTTCTAGAATATCAACTCCAATTGCAGCTACTAGAATACATCGCAGATTCACAGAAATACACCCTTTTTGGCAGGTGAGTTCTGTCGAAATCGAAAGAATATGTAATTCGATTGATGGCAATGTCCTTGAAACAGCGGCAATTGGAGTTCCGCCTCTAGAAGGAGGGCCTGAGCACCTGGTGATTGCTGTTGTGTTCAAGGATTCATACGGAATCACTCCAGATTTAGATCAGTTGAAGGCTTCTTTCAATTCTGCTATACAGAGAAAACTAAACCCACTATTCAGGGTATATTTTTCTGAACAATTATTCATCTCTCTGTCAGCATGTTTCTGAGATATTTCTAAAGATGGTTACTAAAAAACAGGAAAATGTAGAGTAAGTAAATAAATCTGGATTTACAAAATTAGTTTTTGAAACCACTTTTTAATTGGTTCCAGGCAACACATTGTTTTATCAAATCATTCTCTTCGACAATTTTCTTCTTTACTATTTACAGAACAGAATGCTGTTCCTAGAAGCAACTAAGGCCAACTTCTACAAAAACTTTTCTAATATGATATTGCTGATTTTTGCCAATGATGCTTTCATGATGGAGGAAAGATTGATTTGGAACTATTTTGCTCCATCGCAACGAGATTCGCTTCGAGAAAAAATCCATAAATCATGACTTACGAGAATATATCAACGTTCTGATTATGAACTTGTCGGGAAATTGTTATCCGATGATTATTTGCTTGAAAGTTTTGTCCGTGATGAGTTTTTTCTCCTTTCTTTTTGTACATTCTCTTCCATAATGCAAATTGTTTCTTATGTTGTGCAGGTTTATCGAGTTGTGACGTTGTCATCTCTTCCAAGGACTGCAACAAACAAGGTGATGAGAAGGATTTTACGGCAGCAACTCGCCCTTGAACAAAAAACGAAGCTCTGATTTGGGAGGCTGGTCTTGTAATAACTCTCTTGATTTTGGCCTCTAAACTCTAATTTAGGTTCAAGAAGATTGTCATAATAGAAATATAATTTTCCACAAACTATAGTGCTACCAATTGAAAATAAATTTTAGAGACTTTGTTCTTCTTCCAACCACGATATTGTAAAATTTTAATACCTTGAATTTTATTTGGGCTAGGCCGAAAGCTTTTGGTAGAACAAAAGTGAGGAAATAAAAGTATGAATCTTTCTTAGGAGCAAGTAAATTAACGACATAATTGAGTCAAAAGATATTTTATAGAATGAATTTAAATAATGTTATGTTTATTTTATTATCTAAACAGAATTATTGACATGATAAATAATAATTAATACAGTTAAGATAAAAAATTATGAATAGTTAATTTATTATATTAATTATATCAATTATTATTTATTAAGTACAAATATATTTAGGTAGTAAAATAATAGAGTACACGTAATATTATTTATATTTTGATTTTGAAATTGTTCTGGGTTTGTTCTTATCAAATTGATTTCGATACATTTCTTGCAGCGACTCTATTCGAGTCACATTCATACATTTTTCACAAAAATCAATGAACGTAACGTTTGTGTGAAATTTTTTTTTTCACGACAACTTATTACTCGTCGTGCGAGTATGCACTAGTATTAAATAAATAAATAGAAATGGATAAGGGGAGTGCGCAATGTAAGAAGGCGTACGTTAGAATTCAATCCTTCGAGAAAAATAAGAAGCACAAACAACGCACAGGCTTGGTCCTTCTTCTGTCTATCTGCTGCGTCAACCGGCGGGCTAGCTTGTGTTTGCTCGGTCTTCACCTTTCATGGCATAGGAGAAGCCCTCCTTTCTCCAATTAGGGTTCCTCTTTTCTTCTTTCTCGTCGTTTTCCGCGTGGAAAGAAAATGGTCGCTGTGGTGCTTTCTAACCCTAACTTGGCTACTCCTTTCCTCGGTCGTAAACTGTAATTATTCTTCCTCGGAAAGTAGGTTTAATTGTCGGAGCAGGCTTTTTACTGGTATATTTTTGATGCACACAATTATCTGACAGGTCTGGTAGCCAGAGTATAAAGAAGGTGAGAGTATTGGGTGCTTCTCAAAGAAATCCTCGATGTGCAGTGGATATTCCTTCTGGAGGTATTAACTTCTCTTATTTGTTATGTGCCTTGTTCATATAGATAGGAAAATCAGTGGAAATTGTTGTTTCTGGCATGAATTTTTTATTTTTTAGAAGTTGTAATCTACGTTAAGATACTGAGATGTTACAAACACAGAGCGTTCTGTTTCCTAATCCTGAATCCACGATTAAACTTATTTAACAATCGCAGACCTCGGTTCTTGTAGTAGAAGTGTGAAAAGGCTGTACATGAGATGCCTCTGTCAGTTATATATATTGAATTTGTTGACTCTGAAATTCGTTCTTTTATTGTTTCGGTGGTATGGAAGAATCAAAAACTGTTAAGAGTAAACTTATTTGGACGGTAAAATTGTTATACGCGATGAATGTTGTATTGTCAATGTATATTTTTTTTTTATTTTGTTTTTTCTTGGTGGATCGCATTCAGAATTTCAATTGTGTTCTGCTTGATTTAGTCCATTTTATTTTTATCTTGCCTTCTCTGTATATTCTTTCT
The DNA here is from genome assembly GCA_022433055.1 of Begonia peltatifolia. Lineage (NCBI taxonomy): Eukaryota > Viridiplantae > Streptophyta > Magnoliopsida > Cucurbitales > Begoniaceae > Begonia > Begonia peltatifolia. The sequence goes on from CM039523.1 coordinate 13,937,932, forward strand.
ATCAATATACATCGTTTCTTATATAAAAAAAAAATTTGTTTTGGCTGTCTTAATGGTACACCAGAAGAGAAGATAAAAGTTAGAAAATATGCTAGCTGCAGACTTCGAGGCACTACAGGATAACTAAAACGTGCATTTTAAGAGTTTTGGTATTTATTTTCTTCAGGCAATGTCTCACGATTCCCTCGTGTCAGTATTTGGGATCCTTACAAATGCCTAGGTGTGAGTCGTGATGCCTCAGAGGAAGAAATTTGGAGTGCCCGCAATTTTCTGTTGCAGCAGTATGTTGGACATGAGAGAAGTGAAGAATCAATCGAAGGCGCTTTTGAGAAGATACTCATGGCCAGCTACCAACATCGAAAGAAGACGAAAATCAATTTGAAAACTCAGTTGAAAAAGCAAGTAGAGGAGTCTCCACCTTGGATTAAGAACTTGCTCAATTTTGTTGAACTTCCTCCAATGGATGTTATTTTCAGAAGATTATTTCTCTTTGCATTCATGGGGGGATGGAGTATTATGAATTCTGCTGAAGGTGGACCTGCTTTTCAGGTTTGTTCTACATGCTATGAAATTAATATTCTTTTCTTTAGAATTTCATTCATTGTTCGTAAATACTCAAAACTATTAATGTATAATAAGGGATTTTTTCAACCGAATTAAACTTTAAGTTCTTCATTGCTCTCAAAACTACCAAAATAACGAGAATATTTTCAGACTATATAAATATACATCAATTAAAAGGCTGTAAAAGGGTTGGAAAACTTGGGCAATATACCTGAATGATTAAAAAGAAGTTGTATTTAATGTAAAATGCTGCAATTATTTGCTTCGTTTCACTGTCTGTCTAATGTCTTGTCTAAGCATTGTCCTTCCAGTTAATTCTATAAACTCTATGGTTTCATCAAATCAGGTTGCAGTCTCATTGGCAGCTTGCATATATTTTTTGAACGAAAAGACGAAAAGCGTGGCCAGGGCGTCAATCATCGGGTAAGCTATTGAAATATTGCATAACCTTGGAGAAAAACTTAAATGGATTTGGTTTATGTTTTGTGCTTAATATTGCTTAATTTTGAGTTGCTCTTTTTGCAGATTTGGAGCTCTTGTGATTGGTTGGGTAAGTGGTTCGATCATAGTACCCAATATTCCGTCATTTTTGTTAAACCCGACTTGGTCGCTCGAACTCCTCACTTCTCTAGTGGTATATGTCTTCTTGTTTTTGGCATGTGCTTTCCTCAAGTAGAAAAAATCCTCCTTTTTGTTCTTGATCTTGAAGCTATAAACTCGTATTAACTGGGTGAACTGTGATCATAATGTTCAAGAGATTTTTGTATTTTTTTTAAAATTCATATAAAAAATAGTATGATTTCAATCCAAAATTATTCGGAGAAACATACTCAATGAGGCTGCTTCTCGTATCGAAGTAGCGTTTTTTTTTTTATTATTATTGTTTTTGAGCAAAAATATATTTTGGTACACATTCTGGAAGGGTTCATGGCCGTGAGCATTGCTTTTAGGGTGGCTTCGGGGAAATTGTATTCGAACAGAAGGTATTTAGATCTGAAGAAAAAAATTAATGATCATAATTCTGAAAATGGTTGATGATATTCCAATTTCTTGTGCTCGGACAAGATGAGTTACGGTCATGATTGAAAGAGCAATGCAACTGGGATTTTTTTATTTTTATAATTTTTATTTTTATTTTTACAAAATAATTAATATGATAAATTATAAATAATTAAAATAATTTATTAATTACAAGTAATAATTATATCAATTATTGACAAGTTTTACGTATTAATACATTATAAATAATAGGGTAGATAATAAAGCAACGATAGGCGTGAATGAATTATTATAGGGTCTTTTTCAAAAAAAATCAAGATGTTTGGTTTTTTTTTTAAAAAACCCTACATCTTTACTATTCATCAAAAAAAATTAAAAACTATTCAAAATGTGCAAAAAAATCTATTTTGGCCGGCCTTTGGGTGGACAAACGTGTAGAGGCCGGCCGGTTCAATCGAACCGGCCGGCTTCCATTATTTTTTTGAAAAATAATGTGTGGAGGCCGGCCGATTCGATTAAACCGGCCGGCCTCTATTATTTTTTTTTAAAAATAATGGAGGCCGGCCGGTTTAATTAAACAGGCCGGCCTCCATTTAAATTTTCAGAAAAAAAAAATTTCATGTTTTACTACTTTATTTTCATCATCTCTTCTTATTTTTTTTTTTTCCATATTCTTAGTCTTTTTATTTTATTTTATTTTCTATCTAATAAATGATTATTTATTTATTTGACCATTTATTTTCAAAAAATTATAAACTATCAAAATTTCGTAAGTTTTTTTTTTATGAATAGTAAAATTTTTTGTTTTAAAAAAAAAACTAAAGTTATTGAGTTTTTATGAAAATTACCATTTATTTATTTTGAGTCACCTAAGCTATCATTTTTTCATTAATAAAATTAAAAAAATTAATACTTTTTGTTGGACTCAAAATAAATGGTTAAATAAACAAATAATCCAATAACTTTAGTTTTTTTTTTAAAACCAAAAATTTTACTATTCATAAAAAAAAAAACTTACGAAATTTTGATAGTTTATAATTTTTTGAAAATAAATGGTCAAATAAATAAATAATCATTTATTAGATAGAAAATAAAATAAAATAAAAAGACTAAGAATATGGAAAAAAAAAAAATAAGAAGAGATGATGAAAATAAAGTAGTAAAACATGAAATTTTTTTTTTATTTTTATTTTTCTGAAAATTTAAATGGAGGCCGGCCTGTTTAATTAAACCGGCCGGCCTCCATTATTTTTAAAAAAAATAATAGAGGCCGGCCAGTTTAATCGAACCGGTCGGCCTCCACACATTATTTTTCAAAAAAATAATGGAGGCCGGCCGGTTCAATCGAACCGGCCGACCTCTACACGTTTATCCACCTAAAGGCCGGCCAAAATGGATTTTTTTGCACATTTTGAATAGTTTTTAGTTTTTTTTGGTGAATAGTAAAGATGTAGGGTTTTTTTAAAAAAAAACCAAACATCTTGGTTTTTTTTGAAAAAGACCCATTATTATAAGGCGAGTATAAATTGTTAATTAATTAATTAATTAATTAAATTATATATTGTAAGCTTAGTATTTATTTGTTTATAGAATAATTAAGAAATTAGGGAGAATTATTAAGTCAATTTTAAAATTGAAAGAGTTGGCAGAAGCCTTAAACTGGATGTCCCCCCGTCCCGCCTAAACCCTCTCTCTCTCTCTCTCTCTCTCTCTCTCTCTCTCTCTCGAATTGAGGACGAAGAATGTCT